>PDNB01000031.1:0-199179 GCA_002573585.1 Helicocarpus griseus UAMH5409
CGATGTTAGTAACGTAACCAGTAATAACCTTTTCTTTTCTTTTCTTTTCCTTTCTTTTCTTTTCTTCTCTTCTCTTCCTTTCTGACAAGAAGAAGAAGAAGAAGTGGTGAGAGAGAGAGAGAGAGAGAGAGAGAGAGAGAGAGAGAGAGGTACGGGATCAAGGTAAGGTAGGGGGGGGGGGTCTTAGCCTTGAGGTGATGTGTCGGAAAACAGCCAGTACAGTACCGTACATACCGTACATACCGTACATACCGTACACCGCGCTCACACAGCGTATATGGCTGCAATTATTACGTATATTACGCATATATACGCCGTGTCACTGTATTACATACCATACCTGATATTTGCCTTTTCCATCATTATTATTCATTATTCATTCATTCTCACACCACTTCACCTTTCTTTTCTTCTTCTGCTGCTGCTCAATGCTCATCATCAAGATTATTTAAACTTTGGCGTAAACCTTTTACGCAGCCTCTTCTTGTAACTGCCTTGATTACCAAACTGTCGGGTTCGACATCTGTCTTGTACCTAATAATCACCGACTATTCACCCCCCCTTCGATTATCCCCCTCCTCTTGACTTCCAAGAGGAAGAATCCCCAAGGCCCCGCCAGCAATTGCAACCCCCTTCCTTCAAAGGCCCATCATCCTCCAAGGATAGCTTATTATGCTCCAAGGCTCCAAGCTGGTCCCAGGATGTCTCCAGTGCCGTTGGCCCATCCCCACCTTTTCTGAGCCTATTTCTCCCACGCTTCGATTTAGGGCTCGAGTCCGGCGGAGATAGTCGTGTCCATCGCTCCATTACGACTCCGTACTGCGACTGCTGGTATCGCGGCAATAATACCGTCACGTACATTACGCATTCAATAATACATACGATTATGTCCTTTATCGATAGGGATGGGGATAGGGATAGATAGATATATCTCTTGAACTCCTTCTGCTTGCCACTTCAAGTTCTTACCATCACAGCAATTCATTACCTTGTGAGGACTTCAGACCTCGCCACACCCCTTCTACCCACTCAAGCTATATTGACTACTCGACGTCCGTTGCGTTGGTGCCGTGGAGTGGGTTAGAGCAATTGATAGATATATCTGATAACACAGAGAAAATGAACCTGAGTCTCCTTAAAAATTCAGCAAATCAAAATCACTGTTCGACAGAAACCCCTCGTCTCGACAAGCTTTTGCGGGACTGTTCCAGGATGGTGGAATTAGGAATTGAATGGCTTTCGGATTTCCCAACTGCACCGCGGTAGCATACCGTTGGTCGCCCTTTTTGATCTCTCCCGACGATCTGGCAAACTTCTCTAGCCTTAAGTGGGAGAAATCATTATTATTGAAAGATCTATGACCTAAGAACTTCCCCTCGCCTGTTCAAAAAGGAGTCAAGGACCGTTGTCTATCGGTGTTCACTCTTTGCTACCGGCCTTTACCGGGCACCCACCACCCCCTCAGGAGTCAGCAGGGCCCCTCTACATGAATCATGAATCATGATGAGCACTAGCATCCTGGTGGCTGGTAGTGGACGTGTGGGGGTAAACGACTGCTGGTGAGGCGATCCACCTGCCACTACTGCAACTACCAACAAGATAGTTGGAATACTCCACCAAGATAGCCAATTCACTACTGGCTGACAGGACTCAGCAGCAGCTTAAAAAATAAAAACCTATCTATCCCACGAGGTCCAGCCATACGGAGAAAACTCACCATGAACGAGGGGGTGCACAAAAAGGATGTACTGTCCAGTAATATCCGGCGGAAGATAAAAGTCACCGACCGGCGATAAACCATCAACAAGCTACTTATCTTTTTACAGGGGTTGCTCTAGCTGAAGAAAGGGTTACTTCCTTAACAGATCAAGCTTGTACTGCGCACATGGACTCGCTGCGTCAGTGCTTTTCTACTACTCCGGTATGTGGAGAAGTCATAATCATCAGCGATTCAACGGCGCAACGCATGTTTATTAGTTGGCTCCTCTCTTCTTTTAAAACCCAAAAGAAGCTGTACAGGCGCCGGGAAGAAATAACGCGCCTGGTGGGAAGATTATCAGTAGAACACAAGGGAGGATGTCGGTCCCAAGTTCCTAACGTCTCTTTGATCAACGTCAAGAACAAACGCCAAAGGAGGGCTAGTTTGCGATCAACTTACCATGAGGTCACCAACGGTCCACGGCTGAGCTGGAAAGATGCACTAGCAAAGAGTCGTTGCGTATATGATGATATCGTGGTCGTTCCTTTCTTCCGAAGTACACGAGCTAATAACACCGGCGTTGTGGAGATAAGTCTGCGGAGTACCTCTGTCATAATTATCATATTCTCAAAGACACCGATATTACCAACAAGTTACTACATGTACAACAGCTTCTTGATAACTTTTACGCATGGAGTACTTCCGCGAAAAGTTATGCCAGATGGGACATGGATATACCTACCTAGGTAGCCACTCCTCCACGTGATTCATATTGATATTGCTTTTTGCTACTTTCCAGCCAATGTGAGCAAGAGATTCGACATGCCCGCTTGCCTCCGTCAATCTCTTTGAGATAATTGGATTTTGCAAGCAAGCAAAAAGGAAAAAGGATTATCAAATCTTGCAGAAATTCAAAATTACTTGCATTCTGCACAAAAATGATCCTTTTCTTCAAGCTGCCCATTTCAACATTTGCCATGGCATGGCCCCTGCAACAAATATTCAATAATAATACCTTGACATTTTGACTAGGTGGTACTTACACCCGCCAAGTCCTTCGCATCACGCAGGGCTTTGTGCTCCTTCTTTTCTCACTACCACTAACAGCTTCAGCGATGCACCCGCGGAAGGGAAGCATAACTGCAGGGATATACCATGCGGCATCTTCATCAGCTCGTGCAGGTGAGGTTTGCATTCGATGACGAATGCATCCTTGCAATATTGAGAACCTACTTACTACGCACAAAGGACGTGAAAACCTGCGGCTTATTCAACGATCACAGGTAGCTACTGAAATTAATAAATGATTTCATCCTTTTCCCTCCTTTCAATTCAGCGGCATCAGAAACGATGCGGGGCAAGAAACACATCGGCTGCTTGCTTCCAACAATGCGGGGGCGTGAGGCTGGTTGGATTATTATTTAATTCGATGTGACAAAGCTCACCGACTCATGTCTTCTCAAAAAAGACAAGACACGGTGGGAGGCTCGTATTTGACACATGGACTCGACACATTATTCAGGTTTCTGTGGGGAAGACTCCATCTTCAAGATTCAAAAAAAGTCATATATTATTTGGCGATTTACCAGGATCACATTATCAGAACACCCCATCTCAAAATGTCAAGCTTCATTAGCTAAAGTTTTGCGCACAATTAGAGTTTTGATCTATTTGATATTGGGAACGGCGGTCTGTCCCAGCGAAGGATATTAACGCAGACAAGCCTCAAATCGTGAGGACTGGCTGGATCTTGCACCCATGCCGCTGGGTCCGCCTATTAATATTATTGCTGAGTTGGCGAAACCAGCAGTAATCACGACTTCTCTTGTGCGTGGCTTGCCTGTTGTGTCCGGAGGAGTCGCAATGTGCAGTTACACTCAAGCAACAAAAAATCACCCTCCACGGGTACTTCCGACGGTCCGACGGAACGTTGTTATGCTGGGAACACGGATGAGCGAAAGCGTGGGGAACAGAGGTAGCTGCTCTCAGTGCTCTGCAAGAACAGAGAAGATGCAAGTCATACATTTTTCCCTTCTGTTTCCTGCTGTTATTATCAACATCGATGATTGGCGCCATGATATTTTAAGCCAATAATAGTGGGTAGGCTCAAATTGCAGACAGCTTTCCGCTGATTTCAAGTGGTTAATGGGATTGAAGCTCCAGGAGCCTGGAGGAAAGCGCATTGATAGGAAAGAGCATTATCTGCCAATATCGCTTCTAACTGTTCCTACCTAAAGGCATGATATGATGACCCTTTCGACGTTTCGGGGTATGGGTAAGCAGAGCGTAACATTACAGCCGTACTATACGGTTCCATACAAACCCCCAGCACAAGTACTTCCCCACGTGTTTCCCGCCCGGGAATACTCCTCGAGGTCCGCAGTGTAAATATCATTCATTATTCGTCTCTGCTTCGTCCCATAACTGTCTCCTCATCCTCATCTTACAAAAGATAAGACAACCCACTTTCAGTTGATGAGGCATGTTTCAAAACACTGAGATCTGATGCTTTTTGCCTCACAACCCCACAGAACGAGCTTCGTGGCGTGTCAATTTTGAGCTCTGGTTGGCCACTGCTCATCAAAAATGATATTATTTGAATCTTGATATCCCCTGCCGCCCCGCTCTCCAGAGGATCAGAGGACCGCGGCGGAAGGGATATCTTGATGAATCTTTCAGGAGTTGTGGTTATTATTTGTTATTATTATTGGCAGGATGATCTCAATGGCGCAAGGAAAAGCATATAGTTATCTTTTCCTGATCATTCTCATTTTAGGAAGAGATCCGCTTTATTGCAATGCCTCGTGGGGACTCCTGGTTAACCACACTACTTGATACTATGCGAGGAACAAGCCAGATCGATAGTGATGGCGCCCATATTTTCTACGTTGTTGGGTGACCCCGGCTCTCTGCTCGTGGGCGGAAAGTGGTAGCCAAGCTTGTCTGGTCTTCAATTGGTAACGCATGAATGCGAGGGTGGGTTATTTGCATCCTCGCCGTTGGCATGGACTGATAACTTCCTCAAAGTACGACAGTCAACTCCCGCTTCCTTCGGGGTGCCCCGGTTTCCAAGCACTTCGCCTTTATATAGTCTCCTCTTGCAAGTTGCCATCGTCTCGCGGATATCTCCGGGCGAATGGGGCGGCTGCCACGAGATGTGGAGCTGCTTTTGTTATGCCCGCCAGTGCCGCCGTCCTTCTGACCTGTTGCATGCGGCATCAGCGTCTAATTTTCGGTCTCTTTAGCGCCTTTTCGCGCCGGTGAATCAGATCACTGAGGGGGGGCTTCCTCTCGACTGGTGTGGAAGATTAACATGAGACATGGTAGTATCTACTATTACTGAAATCTGAGAGTGCTTCTCGTCTCTCGTGGCATTTGCAAGGATAGTTACTGTGTAGCTGTCAACCCCTGACTGAAAGCAGCGAAATACAGTGCCAGGATGCCTTGAACGCAGCGTTAATCCTTCCTCGCATTCGAGAAGTGGGACAAAAAGCAACTGGAACACGAAAAAGAAAAGAGTAGAGATTACCAACAGATCCTCCAGCCTTCTCCTCCAGTTCTTTGGTTCACCGATTCCTGAAGAATTGCAAGTCAGTGTGCTACGAGTCGACAACCGATGGCTTCACTAGGGGAATTCTAGCCAGCCGTTAACCAAATTCTCGCGTCTTCCTTCCGTCGTATTTCATCAGCCTCTTTGGTCACCCCCAACAATGGCAGGAATATACGAAGATACGGTGTGGATAACTCTTTCAACACTCGTAACTGGTAGCGGCGCATTTTATATTTGTTTTCGTACAGTACACCGTTCGAGTGTATGGAAATATTACTCCGACGGTAAATACCGAGACATACCGTTCGTTACAACGCTGCGTACTGTACCTGCCGTCACCAAGGACCAAGGACTCAGAATTCAGGAGCAAGCAATAGCAGCAATATTTCGTTTGGCTTTTCTCTCCAAAGATTTGTCATTCCATATCACCATTATTATTCTCAAGAAATAGGAACAATCGGATCTACTGATCTGGGGACCTTGGAATTAAATCTCGAGATACCCAGACTGCTGGATCCCTGTCCCGTTTAAGTATTGTTGGCTATGAGCCAATCGCACCAGCATTCCTTACCAAATCCAAGGCCATGGGTATGCAGCTTTCGGATAACCTTATCACCATCATCCCTTGGACCCTAGTCTTTAAGTCTCATCATCTCCGTGAGTATTATTATGAGCTGTGCTGATGTTTCTTCCTACTACCTTCAAGTTCTCTTCATCCCACGTCTAAAAGAAGAAGACCTCCTTGTTATTCTTTCTGGGGTAAGTACAGTACTTTATTATTCCCTGTCACAAGGCTGTCTGAGCCTCAAAACGGGATGTAGTTAACGGATAAAGCTTCTGATCCAGTTTAGTGTCGGTTCGGTGTGCACTGACCCTAAACAGACCCTTGGGCAGACATCAACCCTTTCGTCGGGCATCAAATCAACAATACCAAACAAACTAAAAGACATTTGCAGGTTCTGTGATTCGTCCAATTTTTGCGTGGATGAACCAGCCAAGGAAGAAAAAGGCATAAGCAGAAAAGAAATGTTCGGACTTCCTAAAAACGGCAACTTTTTAAAGATCAAAATGTTACTTGACCGAAACATTCGTTGTTTTAGTAGAAAAACCTTTTAGCGTTTGACATAAACCACTCTATGGCATGCATATGTTATTCCTTTCATAATTGGCGGGATGTTTTCATGTTTTCATGTCCGGATACAGTCAAGCGGCCTGTCCGTCCCTTTCTCGGGCTGTGATATACGATGCGAGCAATATTACTCGCTGCTGCACTGCGCCGTCAAGTCTGGGTTTCCTAATAAGAGCCATGGGCCGAGCCGTCTGAACACCCTTCCCCAGGATTTCAAACACTGGGCTAAAGAAAAGGAAAAGAAAAGAAAAGAAACGCATGACTTAGGGGCAATATGACCAGTCCTTTACAAAGCAGGTACCGTCGACAATCAATAATGCCAGTCACCCTATTTATTTAGTTGCAAGTATTCAGCCTCTTCCCTTTTGAGGCAAAATGGCCACACGACGCCTTCAGTCGGAGGTGCGGGGACGAACAATTCGGCCAGGCATGATGAGCGTTGAGGTAGTGAAAGCCACAAGGGACCGTCTGGGCCAGGTGCAATCAAATCCCACAGGCTCCTATTGGCCGCTGTGTTCTGATGGCAGCACAGGGCTGGGTTTATGGTTTCGTTCCCGACCGACTTTCTCCAGACCAGACGGGCATGGACTGTCAATTACGTCGTACATATCTGGACAGTGGGCTGGTGGCCGATTGGCTGGATTTTTCTTTCAAGTCAAAAAAGGGATCGATGAAGGCCCTGGGGGAACAGTGATTCGATGCCGGTGCACGATCAAGGATCGAATTGCGTTGCAACGGGCCAACGTTTATTATTGTGACAGTGATTGCAAGATACCAAATAGGCTCTTCGAAGGCAGTAACCTTACTAGGTTAGGCATTCAATCGTTCAGTTGGCTGAAAGCGTGGTCCTTGGATACGTCAAAAAAAAAAATATATATGGCGCGGACGCGGGTACCCATGGTCAGCATGTGCTCTGTGGCATTGCACCAAAGCACGAAGAGGTTGCTTCCTCTTTGTGATATTGAAATAATTCCCCCTTTTTGGCCAGGTCCTCGTCCCGCCATTCTGGTTACCTGGGGATCATGAATATAACGTTCGAATCTTCCTATCGTTATTATTATTGTTATTGCGTTGATTCTAACCGCGTGCCACATTGAAGATCTTGCTGAAGGCGGACAAAGAAGCATGTTACTTCACCAGATTCAGTTATCAACAGCGGACTCTTGTCTTTGTCTCATCCTGTCAGGTTCCTAGCCCCTTGTGCTGTACCCCCACGCGGTTGCCTCTATGGCAGCGGGGATATTTTCCGACAACCTTATATCACATAATATCGGCACTGTGGAAGGTCTCGAAACAATGAATTATAATGCAACCTTCGACAAGACAGGCTGGACCCCCTGAAAATTTCGGTCCGCAGCCTCCAACCTGAAAACGTCCGGCCTAATTCAACTATGCATTCTTCTCCATGTCCGCTGATAAGTCTTCTGCGTCGTTAACCATCTAAAAAACTGTTTCTTCTGTCACAACAAGCTTCTCGTTGGTATGTATATGCTCAGAGAGAAAAACATTAGCCCCAGCGAGGCGCAGTCAACTATGATACCAGGTAATGGTTTTGTCTAAATTGTGCTCGAAGGGTCTTTGTGACATTGAAAACTTTTCTGCAAAGTGACGTACCGAGGCCATGGGAAAGATGACATACCCTTTGTCATGAATCTCGTTTCGCGAATGGTATCAAAATTGATATCCAGGTCAATATGTGGTCACATTTTTCAATGAGTCTCAAAAAGAGAGTTTCAGAAAAGCATCTGGGCACTTGCGTCAATGCAGTTGCCAATTGAACACCGTGACTGACGCACTCGTAAGGTGACAATGACCGTGGGCAAGAGCCTGTTTTCCTTTCGTGTTATTTTCGTTTTCCTCTGGTGACGAAGCTAGATGCAATGGCTTGGACAGCCCTGATGGCTTGATTAACCCAGCGTTGGTACCTGATGCTGTTACATTGCTTCGAGCCTTGCCGAGGAAGGAGGCTAGCTAAGCCTCCTTTGTAAATCCATCTTTTCCTTTTCATGAAAGAGGTGTATGTATAGGGCTCAAAAGATCACTGCGCAAGCTGGAACACGTGGTAAATAGGGGCTCATAATGCCCTCTGTCAGAACAAGAAGTTCAGCATGGGGAGGAGATGGGTAGAACCATTGCTTCTTGGTATGGCCATGAAAAAAAAAAAATTCCAGCTTGACTGACACTCCTAATCTGTTATGGAGTCCATCATTCCGCTTTTGCGGGATTTTGAAAGAGCTTGGGCTTTGCGGCCAACAGGCCAACGGGAAAATCCCTTTTCGCCATCCATCCATTCCCGCTAGAACTGAACTACTATTGTCTTGTCAGCAATGGCCTCCCATATATGTCTCCCGGAAGAGTCGGAAACGCAGAGCACATTATCTCTATATGATGGGCTTCTGTCCCCTCTCGTCCTTGTTTCCGACGTGAGAACGCTCTATTTCTCATCAGTTTCACCTCTTCTCGGCATTCCCCCGGATTTTGAATTTATCACAATCCAATAGGATGATCTACTATTTAGCAGATCCGGCGCCAGCCTGACAGTTAGCGCGCGGGATGATTGAAGCACTAAGTTAGTTCTATTGTATGACATAATATGAGCTGGCCTACTTCATACATTCGAACAACATATATAAATCGGTCGGGGCATAACAAGTTACGCCTCTTGAATCGCCCAGACGGGTACCATTATGAACGCTGCAGTGAGCACCATCCACATAGCCAGCGTCATACCAGCATGGTCGCATTGCTACCCCTTCGTCAAACATAGAGTAGTTGATGTCAAGTTCAAGGGGAAGTTTGACTTGGCACGATGGCAACAGGGGGGGGTTATTGATAACCCCAGATAATATCCCACGTTTCTGACAGAGGTGGTGGTGCATTGCTACCGGGTTTATCCCAACGCCTGACCAAAAGAATCCCTGTATCGTGGTCCATGTGCTTGTCCTTCCACAGGGGCAACGTACAAAGTTAGAGCACGGCACGAGAGACTGCCGAAACATACGGGTGTCCGAAGACAAACACAGCGTTGTTATCTGTCCCGGTATTTGCTTTCTCATCGATTTCGGTATGCAATCGAGCGTCTCGAAGGTTCCCATGTACGCGACGAATGTTCGGACGACGTCAGTGCTTCTGCTTCTGCTGTCAGACCCTTTGCTTTGCTCTCATTCCTCACGATGGTTCTCGAGTGCCAGGATATACTTTCAAACTGCTCCCCCTAAGCCGAACATTTCCATGCATGGGAATTAAATTAAAACCCGACTTTAGAGAAATTCCCAGCAACCATGTGTTTTCTCTGAAACACACAGTTGATCATTAACCAAGAAAGGTATCTTCAATCTTTTTAAAGTCTCTAGTCTGGCTTTTTATCCAGACAACCAGGTGTGACTACGACCATATAAAGAGCGCCTTCATGGGCTATATGTAATTCAGAAGAGCACGTCCCGTTGATGATTGATGATTGGTACATGTATAACATTTCAACATAAGATGATGCGGTTCTCACTGGCTTTTCTTGCGCTCGCCGCGCATGGTGTCAATGCCATGCTCCGATTCTCCTGCTCGGAGCTCGTTATCGACCGTCTTGATCCGTAAGCTTGTTTGCCTTCTTGACGTCAAGCGTTTCGCTAACGATATCATTTGCTAGCCTGGTTACTCCAGGAGAGAATCCTTCACCGCATTTACATCAGGTACTTTTTCCTGCTTCTTTTTATAAAAGCCGCACAGCTAACTATTTTCTAGATTGTTGGAGGAGTGTGTATTCTCCCTGTTGCCCTTGGTATAGCCAGCTTTTGTTTACTCATCAATGCTAGAATGCTTTCAACATTACTATGGACCCTTCCCTCGACCTCCCATCCCTAGCCACCTGCACCAGCTGTACCTTTAGCGAAGATCTATCCAACTATTGGACTGCCGTTCTCTACTTCCGCGCTCGTGACGGCACCCTCACTCGAGTTCCCCAGATGGGCAACCAGTTTCTTGAGCAAGCCACTGGAGGCATGACAGTCTACTACATCCAGCCATACGACGGAACGCAGGTTACTGCTTTCCAGCCTGTAGGGTAACCCTTGTTAAATCTATAAAATTCAGGTGGAATGATCTTGTCGCAAATCTGACTGCAAAATTATATAGAGTTTCCGTATGCTTGTGGGAGACCCCATGAAGCGCACTTTTGACGACTCTCTTGAGTCACGGCAACTTAGCTTCCGTTGCTTCGAGGAAAACTTTGGAGGTGAAGCAGGTGCTCCTGGAACTGGCCAGGACACCCGCGAACTGCCCAACAGGCCTTGTCCAGGAGGCATACGTTCAAATATTTTCTTTCCAACGTGAGTTACATATTCCCTCTTCTTTACTGTACCGTGCTCGCTAATAGACTTGACCTCTAGCTGTTGGGACGGAGTAAATGTCGATAGTCCCGACCACAAGAGCCATGTCGCTTTTCCAACGAGCGGGAGCTTTGAGACGGGTGGTCCTTGCCCGGCATCCCACCCCATCAAGATACCCCAGCTTTTCTACGAGACGGTTTGGGACACCAGAGAGTTCAATGACCAATCTCAGTGGCCCGAGGACGGTTCACAGCCCTTCGTCTTTAGCATGGGTGATCCGTAAGTTTTCTGTCAGAACGAAAATTACTTCTCATAGACTGAACATGCTTCTTGTATGTAGCACCGGATACGGCCAGCATGGTGATTACGTCTTTGGGTGGAAGGGTGATGCCCTTCAGCGAGCCATGGATGCGAACTGCAACGTCGTTTGCCCCCAGATTCAGTCCCAAGACACAAGCGTTGCAAACCAGTGTACTATTCCACGGAGAGTGGACGAGGCTATTGATGAAGGCGAGTTACAAGACACGTCTTTTCTAAAAGTAGCATATTGCTGACGCTCCACCGTTTTTAGGCCTTGCTGAACTCCCTGGATCCAACCCAATTACAACCTAAGTATCAAATATGGGTGACTTAAAGTAACTTTCTGTTTGGTACAGAGTCGAACCCTGTCATTTTGTACGCTCGTCAAGTTTTGGAGACCGGGTATCATCTCGCAGGGAGAATGTGGGTTCAAGCCCTGAGATTTCAAGCGTTAATGAACCTCTGCACCTCAAATCGCATAAGATTGTCAAACTAGAACGGTATTTATTCACCTATCTCAAAAAAAGCACAAACAGGTTTCAAATATACGTATTGTAGGTCTATCTCTTCGTTTCTCGAAGGGTTACCCAGACATATCAATATTCATATTATTACGCCTTTGGAAGAAGAAAACCCCTGAAATATTGTCGAACGCCATCAAAATCTTCTAGATGGGTGACTTTGGCAACATCTGCAAAGAATCAGTATCAGTATGAAGCAACGGTAGCTGTGCTACTTTGAGTGGTATGTTCTACTCACAGTGGTCTGGCCGTACAATTACCAACGCGCCACGGCTCGCGTCAACACCGTAAAACTCGTATGCATGTCCATGGCCCGAGTTGTAGCTTTCGTCATCTACATAAGTTTTGTGAAGACCTACATGAAAATGGTATTAGCAATAATGTTATTAAAGATTGGGACTAACGATTAACTCCCTACTACAAACTGGACTGTTACTTACATTTCATTTTCCATCTTCCTGTGACGGGGGTAAAGAAATCCGGCATCTGTTCTTGTTCAATCTTGGTTCGTTCTGTTGAGAGAACAAGAACAGGGTCAATGAGAGAATCCGGATCAGAAGAGCTTGGTGTAAACTCGCGAACAATGTCTTGAAGAGAAGTGGCAGCCTGAGTATTGTTATTGTCAGCTCCTCTGGTCCAAAATATAGGGGAAGAGGGTTAGATGGCGCCCACCTTCTCCAACCTCGCTGCAGCTGCGGGATCCCTAATGTCTCCAGCGAATAGAACAAGATACCATCGGCAGTCTGCTGGCAAAGCTTTAACCAGCTGCAGCGCCCGAGCATCGCTGAATCGCACCACTTGAGTACTTGGGAAACGCATACCAACGTCCAAATTCGCGGCCAGATCTTTGCTGTCCGGGCCTGGCGATACAATGATCGATTCATCATATTTGATAGCTTGCCCAGCAGTATAACGACCCGATTTGACAAACTGCTCCTTAAAATGGTCTGCTGTTACGCCATGCTCCTGTCGGTAGGTTGACGAGAATAGCTGCGTGAAATATCGGTCAAACTCAATCAAATCAGTTGCAGTCCTTTCCCGCTCAGTGACATATGTCTTTAGCAAATCCGGGGATGCTTGGCCGCTAAGGATGGACCCCAACTTCCAGCCGATATTATATCCGTCTTGGAGACTGACATTCATCCCCTGGCCGGCCTTGGGAGAATGGGTATGGCAGGCATCGCCAGTCAAGAAGACACGATAGTCTTTGGCAAAGTAGTCTGCCCGGCGCTGCCCAATGGAATATGCAGACCACCAGGCTGTTTCTGCAATCTCCAGAGCATATGGCTTGAAAATCTGGCATGCCCGCTCCTTGAGCGTCTCGAAAGTAACGTCGCTCACCACCGTACCGTGCGGCAGCTCAATGTAGAATCGAACCATGGACTCGCCTTCGCGAGGTACGATCAACAAGTTACCCACAGCAGAGTTCAAGACGGCCTTCTTCCGTATATCCGGAAAGTTCGTTCGCGGGTATACATCCATAACACCCCATACAGCGTCGCTGCTATCGCCAACCATTTTGAATCCTAAGGATTTGCGGACGACACTATGGGCTCCGTCGCAACCCTTTTCAACCATATGTGTTAGAATACGAACTAAGAAGAGAAGTATTCTCACCGCTCAGTATAAAGAAGCTTGGGAATCTCACCAATACATATTTTGCCTGATATACTTCTTCCACCCCATTCTCTGTCGTGAACACCTTAACAGCGTATGCATCGGGCTCATTCGCAGCGACACTATCAACCTCAACTCCCCGAACCAGGCTATTATACTGAATTTCCTCCCTCCCCAGCCGCCGCAGCTCATCAATCATTATATCATTCATTCGCGCCTGATTCAGAATGACATGCGGCTGATGACTCCATCCCGTCTCCTTGTCAGCGGCGTAATGTGTTCTCTTAATGCCATTGTCCTTTACCCC
Source organism: Helicocarpus griseus UAMH5409 (assembly GCA_002573585.1). Taxonomy (NCBI): domain Eukaryota; kingdom Fungi; phylum Ascomycota; class Eurotiomycetes; order Onygenales; family Ajellomycetaceae; genus Helicocarpus; species Helicocarpus griseus. The sequence goes on from PDNB01000031.1 coordinate 13,446, forward strand.
TTGATTTGCGGACCAAAAAGCGATCTCCAGCACATGATACGCCTCCTTAAGGACGCTTTCCGCGATGCCAAAGCTGTCAAACACTTCCACGGTGCGGCACTGCACCCCGTCTGCCTGTCCGTTCACCAACGGCCCAGAGCGCCGCTCCAGGATCTTATAGGAAATGCCATATCGGGCGAGCCAAACGGCGCTGCATAGGCCGGCAGAGCCACTGCCACAGATCAATACGTCGACTTGCTTGACCATTGTTTCTACCCGCGTTTGCGTTTCAAATTGTATGTAATTGAGGGGAAGTCACTCAAGTAGCTGTTGACCAGTGCATATGAGCATATTATCCCGCTCGGGATCCTTGTTGGGTAGAAGCGACAGAAGAACCCGGCTGTCTTTCGGCTATTTGGTCTCTTGCTCAAGGATGTCACTGTCAGTGCCGAATGTCGTTGCCGCCACGCTCCACCACCGCCAGACTACGGCTATCACCATGAAACTTCGGCAACCCCGCCATGCTGCCATTTGAGCATACAGTAGTTATGTCTTTGGTGAGACGACAAAACGAGCAGGAGTAGAAAAGAAGATTGGACTTTGTTATACGTGGTTTCAGGCTTTCTCGGCAGTGATAGCGGTTAGGTCGTCAGGATCGTCAGATTGTTTGGGAACGGAATCCCGGCATAAAGTTAATCTGGGCAGCCACATATTTAACTGTCCCAAATCATAATAATGCGTAGCATCTTATGTTGAAATCGGGCGTGTATGCGACTACCTATCTGCCTGTTCCTCTCGTATCCAAATTATATTTCCCATGATCTGGGTATCCCGGTATGATCACTTTCCATTGGCGCGTTGAATCAACCCGGGACGGCTATGTTACCGGCAACGCAGTGGGTACATCATCGGAAATGTTATAACACCAGCCATTGGCGGCATGTGTAATGGACAGTATTAGGTGAATGGATTGGCGGCTTTTATAAAAAAAGAAGCAAGGAATGGACTGATTCAAAAGATAAACCTAAAGTAACTTAACTATCATCTGTTCTAGATCTCGCCGAGGACATCTAATGAAGGCAATAAATGAAAGAGAAGAGGAACTGCCACGAATGCCATAGAAGAAAAGAACGCTGAATCACTGCCCCATATATAGTTATCCTTCCCACCCTGGTCATAAATGAGTGGGTGTTGTCGACGTATACATATGACCCTTTTGCCTCTCTCTTATATGCTTACTGTATATATGCAATGGAATCTATGCGCGAGCATAAGCATTTTAAAGAGAGATCCGGTGAAGAAATACCTGACAGATATCGATACACCGCTGACGCCCGCCATACCTACGAGCCATTTGTGCTAGTTGATAGAAACTGAGAAACATCGCAGTCCAACTACCTCATAAGGTAGGAGAATAGAGCCCAAAGTCCGTCCAAAGCTTCTACCCTGTCGTTTACCTCGAAAAGGTTGAACCATCTAGTTCGGCGGAGCTTGAGGACATGCCATGGTGTTCCAGAGTTGTCCCTTGAATTATCAGGGAAGTCACTCTTACCAGTTGTCAGCCATTCCACATAATTCGAGTGGACGCGGAGATGGAGGATCGAAAAGTGGTGATTGATCGATGATATCATGAAGATCTAGTATTGTCAGTTAGAACATCGATATAATGGCAAAGGGAGGAACGAAAATTCGGTCTTACATCATCAAAAGAAGAATCCTTGGCTTTCCCAATCTGCATATACTTCAATTTCTTATCCCATAGGCTGGGGCCGGGTTGCAAAATTTTCCACTTCTCGGCCACACTCAGCTTCTTCGAGCTGCTAGACCCATGTCTCCTAAATGGCAATGAGGATCTATCGTACTTGGATCTTTTGTTCGACGATCGCGCATCTGGATCAGGGGCTGTCTCCTTGGGCTTATCGGTATTTTCTTTATCGCCCTCGGGGCCCGGGTTATCCGCACCACCCCATCGGGGCTTCATGGTCCACCACTTTCCTTCGCCAGGGCGTACTTCGGCTTGCCCCTCTCTTGTTCTTTCTTGTGCAAACAGAAGCATGGCAGCAACTTCGCGTAAAAGGTCACACTTCTCCATATACCTGCTACCTGATTCGTCTTTCTCGTCGTGGAAGGAGGTTTCGCCCCGGCATTGCACAAAAACCATGGGTCCTTCGAGAATGCCTTTTCTTGCAACTTGCCTGTCCTGAGGAGATCTAGCTACTATGAAGTTTTGGCGAACAGGGAAAAGCAATCCTTTCACTTGGAGGCGAGGAGGGAGACTGGGAATGCTAGCTTGACAACCAAAGGGCCATGCAACCATTTCCATAAAGCCACGGAGAGTTTCCTCACGTATGTCATCTGGGCATTCCCGTCCTGTGCCAATTCTTCGGCCGATATACATTGTCTTTGTACCTGAGCCTTTGGAAGTCTCACTATTCTTATCGCTATGCTGTGCTTCGGTTTCGCCGTCTTTCTTCTCCGCAGACGGTTGACTATCAATATGCATTTTATCCGGAGACTCGTTCTCTTCTTTAGCCGGCTCATCATCATCAGGGCGCTCAACATATTGATCAAGACTAGTGTCCCAGTATTGGGCTACCTGTTCAAGGCCAGCCCAGAATTTTCGGCTCTGAGTAACCTTGATTTTCTCCCGACCTGGTCGGGGAGGCAGCCTTGAAACTGTTCGAAAGGCGTCATCTCTATCATAAGAGATCTCCTGTCTAAGGACGTCATATTTTTCCTTGTTTGGGAAAGGAGAACCATTGCTCATCAACACAGGAACAGGCATTGCGTCCGTTCCTGATGATGCATCCGAAGTCGAAGGCTGGCCTGTCCATTGGTAGGGTGGAAGAGTCTTCAAAACCCCTGACGGGACGATATCTGAGACTGGTACGTCAGACTCGGTAGTTAGATTTAGAGCTTCCAAGTGAGCGGAAGATATATTCTGCGGCTTTTTGACTGCGGATAGCAGCTTGTAGAGGGCATCACAGCTCGCCCCATTGAGTGGCTTAGGTGATGTATTGGGGGAATAGTCAGGGAAATCAAGAGGCGTAGGGGAAGCTGGAGGATTCCGCTCCTTATCAGGGTCAACACTAATTGCCGGCAGAGCTATTGAGTTGTCAGTCTTGACAGTCAATAGCAATGAAAGTATGGATTATAGGGAAATGTGGGAGAATATAAACGGACTAAGCCGACGACATGGATAGTTGGCGGAGAGGCATACTCCACGAAAATAGAGTCGACGAATAGGAAAGGAAGCAATATGAATAACAGCAGATAGAATGAAAGTTTTAAACGTTATATATATGTCAAGGCTCTTTCGCTCCGTGATTGAGCTTCAAAACTTTGACTCAGGGGGGAACGTGGGGCAAGGAAGGGGTCACTTCTCCCGCAAAATTGATAATACTTTAAACAAGAAGGGAAGAATATAGAACGCTGGTGGAAACTCTCATGTATAACTGTGCATCAAAGTGAAAATGAAGGCGAAAATAGATAGAGACAAGTTGTAGCAAAGGTATATATCTGCATCGAGGTCTTGTGTGTAGACATGAGGTTGGTGTATGAAACGGGCCAACGTGGGGTTGGAAGAGAAGAAAGAGGCCGAAGAGTTCTTCTTACCTAGGCTACCTCCCCAAGAGAACATGATGATAGCGTATCAATATAGGACGGCGTCCCTGGTTGGCGATTAAGGGTTGCGGGGACAATCGTTTGAAATCAGCATTCACAAGTTGTTTCCGCCCGCGAGGAGAAAGGCAAAAGTGTGTGTTAGAAAAGTATAATTCTAGCAACACAAAGCCATCGATGAGCGGTAATTTGGAAGACAGATTCGTGGCGTGTCCACAATGAAGCTGGTACGTTGAACGTTAAGAGACCCCCTCGATTGGGATTCGCGCGCGTTATGAAGAATAGAGACCTATCCAGACAATGGCCGGCGGGTTCGGAAAATACAATTGTTCACACCACGACAACGCTGTTTTTGCGTCGACACTCGCAGTGGATGGATTACTTTGACCAGAATAATATTGCTACGATAATGGCTTTCCCCTTGGTTTTCTTTTGAGAACAGTTTCCCTTATTCAGTGTTCGTTGTGGGTGCGCTGGCAAGAAATTGCTCCCGTTGGCCTGTAGCTGCAGCGACTGGGGGGTAACTCTCCAGGATGACGGCAAATCCGACCAGTTACGAGGGCGAGATATGGGAGCTAGGACAGCATATCACCACGGAAGTGCGGGTAAGAAGCCTGTTTGGTCGAACTGCATCACTAGCAGCAGGAAGAACCTATCACATCAGATAGAGAATCGGCAGCGGAACTAGCTCAAATTATAGGATGCTTGTGCCAATCATCAACCGCCGGCGGAGGGGTCTGTGTCTTGACTGCAGACGCAGTACGCGAAGGACGATGGAAGACAGTTGAGACTCAATATGCACCGTAAATCTAAACAATAATGGAACAAAAATTGTCCTAACAATGATAATACGAAGTGGCGATTGCCTGCTATCAAAAAGCGTGGAACCCTCTGTTGTCCGCTGGCTGGGTACTTTGAAGTTAGCCTCGGACAAAACCCAAAAAGCAAATATAAATTCTGCATCTCCTGTCTTCTCACCTTCCCCTCCATGAACGGTTTAACATGAGCTTCCACTTTATTATTGTGTGAACTTCTCCGCTAGAACAACGGTCCGGCGGGATATTCTTAGTCAATTGCCTAGGATGCATGGTTCGTGATAGTGATGCCCATGCCATGCAAATGAATCCAACAGCTGCAAGTGGTTAGTTAATATGTTATCCATATCTTTTGCATGGTTCTTGGGTTGTTTATACTCAATGTTGTACCCCGCCGTCTCTGTCCTCCATCAATAAAGGTAACAGGTTTATCAACTACCCGACTGTCTCTTGTATATCCCTTGATGCTTGACATCTTGCGGTCCATTATTATTCCATTCGTGTCCACGTCTTTCCTGTTTAAGCCTTCCTGAGACGGCGCTAGTCCTCTCCAGGCACTCTCTGGCCCAAATAGGAAATTGTCTATTTCAACGTCCTCAACCCCGTTGTCAGCCTCCTTTTTGCCTGTTTGGGTAATGCTGGGAGTCTCAAATTAGCACATTGCCCATTTTCATCGTCAGATTCTTTTCGTCTTTTCCCCCGCTGTCTATACTGGTTTATTTCTTCTTCCGGCACCCCTGCTGGAAACCCCCTCCTGGTGAACTCGAAACAGCCCTGTAACCATGGCGGGTTCTAAATACTCAAGCACTGTCTCAAAATTATCAGATCTCAGGTTTTCACAATGTGGGCAGTAGGCTTGTACGCCATGACAGGACCCTGACTTTTGATCCCCGTCATCAGATTGATTTCCCACATGTGGTGATGTCACATACCCTATCCTATTTCTTTTGGCATCACTTCCATTGGTACGGATAGTGCAATACGTTTTCAATGGTCCGTTGCGACAAGCTATTATTCTGTTTGAGGTGGAATGATATCTGCATTGGAATATTTCTGGCTTTGCTCAGACTCATGTCCTCTGCTTCAATTGTTCGGTTAAAATGGCGGACGGCGGTAGAACTCCTCAAGTATGTGTACTGATGTATGGCTAGACAACAATCGGAATGGCTCTGCCATGCATGAGTTTCAAACCGTACGGAACCAGCTACGTAACTATCTTATACCGAAAAGTCATCACAGCAGGCCACAGATCTACCCATTAGCCTTATTCTTATATGAGGTGTGGTTTACGTACTAGTTCTCCTAGCGGAATGATAACAGTTTACTCCGCATGTCTAATTCTTCATGTCATTGCGGTATGGCAGTTTTCGTGCCTGATCTACGTGGTCACCCTCGTAGATATGTCACAGAGGGGAAGAAAGCCTCCTTGCCTTGCCTAGGCCTCCAATTCTTCCACTGCTTCGAAGCTCTACTCAACACTACGGAGAAACCCCGAACAATAGCCAATCGCTTGGCTGGCAGGGATGCTTTTTTTGAAGACACCTACTGGGGAAAGTGGGATGCAGATAGTGTTCCAGCATTGCTTGACTTCTGCCATTCTGAAACTGCGATTTTTGTCAGTCGCTCGCATTACTTTACTGATCAGTGGACTTGATGTCCGTTCTTCTCTTTCTCGAAATGTATGGATTGCCTGTAATCAATGTTTTTCACCCTAGTTCCAGCATTCCTCATGCATCTCATTTGCCTGTTCAATTTTCCCTCCGGAGGATGCCGATTGCTCGATCCCTCCAACATTTCTGGCATGTTGTATGAACTTCTTCCTCTTTTTATCTTCCTTCTGGCTGCATTCCTGCAGGTCTCTAGGCCACAGCTTCGCCCCTGGAGAACTCAGTGCAACTCATTCATTCGCTCCTGTCCAGCATTCGGGTATCTCATCCCTTTACTTCTTGCACAATCCTCTAATCCTCTTTTCTCAAATATCCTCGCGATCTGAAGCAGGTTTTCGGCTGCACCTTTGTCAAGGCCTCTTTTTTATATCGTGGAGCTAGGATTGTAACTTAGCATTCGACGATCACCACCATGTCAGAGTCGGTAACAACATTCAACGGAAGAAGATGTACCAAAATTAAAAGGGCTGATCCTGCCACTATCGGCGGCGCAGTAGCAACCACGGCTCCCGCTACTTTTATATCCACTAGCTCTTCTGTCCAGAATTCCATTCAGAGCGCAGCCTCTTCCTTTAGCAGAGTGAACGCTGGGCCCGCTTTCATGTCCTCGCAGTCCAATCCTACCGGATCTGGTAATAGCGCTTCTCCCCCTATGGAAACTGCAACACCGTCATCGACCACATCCATGCCTACAGGAGCAAACATGCCTGCACAGGATAACACAGATCCTCCTGATGAAGAGAGCGATCCTCGTCAACTGGGCGCAGTTATCGGTGGAACTGTTGGCGTTATCGCCACCGTTCTTATCGTTTTAGCAATCTTTTTCACTATGAGGCGCTGGAAACGAAGGCGACGTGTGATGGAGCCAGTCGTTCAACCAAGTTCTGAGAAGGAGGTTCAAATTGGCGAATCACCGTACCTGGACCGAGCCCCCACAGATCCAGTTAGGACAATGAGCATCTACTCCAAGCGTGGAGTCGCACTCCTACCAGGATTCAGAAGGTGGCATGCTCGCAACCACTTAAATTTCCTTGAGCAAGGCGACAGGCCTGAAAATCCGATCCTAGCGCAGTTTCGGTCAGTTAAAACTCAAACTTTTGGCCGGCTCGGAAAGCTGAGCCTACGTTGGCGCCCGGATCCACCTCGAGAAGAGGAAGAATGGCGGTCTATTTCATCTTCAATCGCCCGAGAATCGGTAACCCGATGCTCCCGCAATGCTAGGTCAATGGACATTCCGAACCCGTTCGCAGACCCACTTCAAAGCCCAGTGCCAGATAGTTCGCTAGGACGACCTACAACCCCTCACTATAGATCTTCCCGAACCCTATCAAAAAACCCGAGGCGCTCCATGAGCGTTCCGTCGGTTGCGGGTAACAACAACAGGATTAAAAGCTTTATACCTAGTCCGTCACTGAATCTACCTCTCAACTTCGGATTTGGATCACAGGGGGGCCAAGAAGCGCAGATATCGGTCCCTCCTCCCTTGCACGTCATGCCTAGGAGTGGCTCCTTACCTGCTCGACGAAACGACTCGATGACTTCTCAAACACACAGTAACCCCGCAAACAGCGGTAGCGTCGTCATTCTCCCTGGGCGGGATAGCACAGCCGCTTCAAGTATTATTGAGGCTTCAGCATCGGACCTTTCTCGATGGCGAATGAGCCGTTCTTTACAAGACGGTGGGATTGCTAGTACACGTCGAAGTGACCCGTTTGACCTTGAAAGGCCCGATTCCGGTCTCACGGGTGATGACTCGACCCTCGAAGATATGGACGTCTCGTCAATTCCAAGCGGTGGGGCGGTAGCAGTTGCTGTTTCCTCGTCGAGACCCCGACTGGTTTCATAAGACATATCTGACAGCTTGCCCTATTTTGCTGCTGATTATATAAAATCGCCTTGTTTTCGGCCACACTTCGAAACCTACTCCTTTATCTTTCAGCCGAAACTCTTTTGTGTCGCCTTCTCTTTTCCTTCACGTTTCCTAATGGCGAACCGGGTGCCTATATTAGTTCATGATAGCCCGATAACTCCACGGGCTCTACCCCCTTATTATCATCCTCCTCCTTTCCGCGCTCAACATTCGGTAAGCCTAACGATTTTGGCATACGGTTCATTAAGTCTTTGTATAATATCTATTTCTACTGTTGAGATCTAAAAGCATGTATGTAGCAGTAAAGTACACATTATTTTTCTACCAGGGTTTACTTTTCATGCGCTCAATAAAGCCTTCAGGAAGGAGCATCAGCCTTATAAGCTGAACGTCCAATGCGAAGATGCCCAGCGGCGTTCATGGAGCTCTCCTATCTCTTTAGCAACACATCCACGTGTTATTCATTTGAGCACATTTTCCTCATCAAAGGAACTCTTATCTAACCTGCCAGCCAGGTTCTAAATAAATCGGACAGCGCTACGTGTACTACAAATTACGCGTGTAACAGATCCTGCCTTTCTGGGTATTTAGCTGTCTTTTCTCTTCCTTTCTTTTGTTGAAAAAAAAATTATTATGGCAAGGATTCCACATGTAGGCCAATGTATGTGCTCTTGCTCTTCTTTATGTTGATTGATGGAGGGAACTAAAAGATAGCGGGTGCGGAGCGGAACGGGCCACCATTATGCCATCAATTAGACGTCGATCATGCGGGGGAAAGAGTAGCCTTTTTTGAACGTCTTCTGTTCCCCTCTCACGGTATGTGACGGCATCTAGCGGGTTACTGGTTCATGATATGATGGTTGTTGCCCCAGCGGAATCGAGTGCTGAGAAACTGCGTTTGATGTGACAGAGCTTGAGTGTTTTGTAGCGAAATAACACCCGTACAAAGATAATTCGTTCGAGAACTGGCGCTAGGTGGTAAAGAAATAGCAAAGGCGATATTGCGAAGAGGATATGAGTCCAATCCTTCATGCCTTGCGATATTGAATTAAAGCAGAACAATAGTATTGTATTGCATACTTGGTACTCTGTACAGATGGACTGAAAAGAAGATTCGTTAAAGCCAGTAAGCGCAAGCGGGTTCGCAGGAGAACATGTCTCTTTTTTTTTGCATTTTTTTGATTTTTTTTAGAATTTTTCTTTTCTTCGGCGTCGTCACAATCGTACCCGGGGACATTCTTTTTGTATTCTGCCCTGTTTTCCTTTCTCCCTCATGGAGCCACACCCACGCCCGCTCCCAAACCGAGTTAGTAATCGGCCTTGTTGCGTTCCTTTTCTCCATTCTTTCTTTCCCATCAGCCCAAGAGATACAGAAGTGAGACGGGAGAGAGAGAGAGACAAGACAGATAAAAAGGAGAGAAGAAAAGGAGGGAGGATCGTCATGAGATTTTGCTTGCTAGTTTTGCAAAAATATAAAATAACAAAACCCAGTTTTTGTCTCACACAATCGTCAACAAGGAAAATAAACACCTCCCTAGTGGGCCCCATGAAAAGAAAAACACAAAAAAGGCATTTACTCCTGCTCCTCCTCGCCGAGGTTCGCGTTTCTCTTGGCGAGGACACGCTCTTGTCGTCGCTCGCGGGCAGCCTTGACCTTGGCGCGTTTGGCATCCATCTCCTCCTTGATAGTCCGCTCACGGGCCTTCTCAGCCTTGGCCTTGTGGATCTGTGTTGTAAATGGTAATTAGTTTAAAATCACTTATATCGAGAGTAGCGATAGTGATCAAGGGGTTCATCAGGGCTTCTTTCCGGAGAAAAAAGGCGAGGGTGACTGCGCAAATTCGTGGATTGTATGTGGGAACGCTTACATGTTCAACCAGAGCACGCTTGTGCTTGAAGGTGTTACCCTTGCTCAAGTGGTACAGCTCGTGGTAAAGGTGCTTGTCGATCTTGCCAGCAGCACGGTACTTGGCGAGAAGGCGGCGGAGAATTCTGAGACGGCGCATCCACAGGACCTGGCTGTAAAAGTTGAAGAAAATTTCACGTCAGAACCATATCCAAAGCGATTCCATGCAACCCCCCCATATATCCGTAAAATCGCATATAATCAAGTCCTTTTTGTCATTTGTATATCTCCTCCAAAATGACCAAACTCAATTCTAATCCATCCCTCAAAAAAGCGAGATCCCACGTACCTTGGCATTCTGGCGTCCTTGGTACCCTTTCTCTTGCCGAAGCCCCGGTGCCGTCCGATTTTTCTGGCCTCTGCAAGTTCCCGGGCTCTGGCACGGGAGTGCATGGTGACGGGCTTGCGGATGATGAGGCCATCGCTGACGAGCTTGCGGATGGTCTGGCGGGAGTTGGCGGTGGAGATCTCGTTGACTTCGTTGGGATCAAGCCAGATCTTGCGTTTGCCGCAGCCGACCACGGAGGCCGCCAGGCGCTTCTGGGTGGTAAGGTTGACCCTGTAGTATCAAAAAAACAAGCGTTCTTGTCAGCCAGATATTCCTTTTTTTTTCAACGAAATCGAGATTTCCCATGGTGTGCGCGGCGTGGAAGGGGAGGAGCAAAGCCCAGCGAATGGATTTCCATCATCTTGTGCTTGAATCCGGATAAGGCGTGGCTCGAGGGGCATTGCTGGGCGGGAGAACTGGAAAGAGCTTGGATGGACCCAGGGCGCAAAGGGAACAGGCGCAAATGATGCAGAAGGGACTTACATCTTGATGCCGGGTATAGTCGATGGTCGGTCGTTGACGGATGGATGTTCGATTTCCCACAATTGCAAGCAATATCGACGAAGGCGGGTTTGGGTTGGGTGGAAGACGCCCGATTAGCTAAGCGACGGCGCTGCTAAGCGAGAAAAACCCACACTTAGGGCTCGTTTTGGCGCTAGCCCGATCGGGAGGACTACCTTATACGGAGTAGATAGGTAGGTAGGTAGGTATACAGCTACAGACCACGAGAAGAAATGGACAGGATGCTCTCGACATATTCTGTATTGACTAGACGCAGTACCTGCTATTTGTTCCACAGCATGTGGCTCCTTTCGCGGGCTCGAAACAATACAGACATCTCTTGTTCTTGTGGAGTGACATTTATATCACGTGATGCTTTCAACTCCAGACTATCAATTCACATTCAATTCCCCTAACTCCATTCATATCATTTAAATTTTGTATGAGAAATCTAGCTAGTATGGCGCCGTGTGTCTCTAGTAATTGTAAGACTGTAAAATGCAACCAATGCACCAGAGCCAACCCCTAGTCCTCACCCAACGACTCCTCAAGGTCAACCTTGCCCACGCTCCAAACCTCCTTTTCGTCCTCAAGTTCATCGCTGGAAAGACCCAATCCACCTTGTCCGCCCTCCGCTTCCCGTCTTTCCCGTGCTTGATTCGCCAGTCGTAGCGCAACGCGCTTGAAGTAATCTCCCATGCTTCGTTTCGTGCCAGTAGGAAGCTCTGCCCCTGGTCCATTTATGTACTTGTCGAAGACAGCACTCTCGGACTCAACCACCGAAAATAGTGACAGGAACGCTGCCTCTGCTGCCAGTTTGACGGGGATAACGACATCGCGCACGCTGGCAAACACGGGTGGCGCGAGTAGTGGCAGGTGAGGGCGGACTACTTCAGGATGCAGACGGCTGACGGTTCGAACAACAACCAAAGCTATCCGTCGAGTATCTACAGGCCCACCAGGCTTGATCGCGGGTGCCAGAGCTTCGACCAAGGGCTTATCAGTTTCAAAGTTCCGGGGTACATCTTCGGACAAAAGGTATTTGCCTGCTGCAAGCACGCTATTGTCCGATATGAAAATCTATATAGTATTAGCCTCAAGATCTTGAATGAAAAAAGGCAGGGCGTTGCTACTCACATCTTTATTTGAAATACCACTGCATATTATAGACGGTGTCTCAGAGGGGAAGTTTTCCACAAGTAGTGCCGCGGATTCTACCAAGACTGCATTTAGGTTCAGGATGGAAGAATGGGTCAACTGAGGCGTGAGTACTCGGTTCCTAAAAACATAGAGTTAGCTTCTTCGACGCGAAAAGTCGAATCTGCACATTTGGGAAGAAATACTTTATCAATGGGACGGCAGCGGCAGCTGGAAGGGTCTTGACAAGAGCACCAAGAAGGCGGGCATTGGTGATATTCAACGCATCTGCATCATATTAGCATGAGGATTCAAAGTATCAGAATGTGATTACATACCGTCATGTTCGTTCGACTCGTCGTCAATGAGATTGAGTATGGATTGTCTGGACGTATCGCCCATATTTTTGCCCACTTTAGTTACAACCTCATGCAGTGCTTGAAGCATGGCATTTCTAACGCCTGAATCGGAGGTCTTGGAACCTGTGACAAGTTCTGTATCGCTACATTAGTAACTTTTGTAAGCCATGATGGGCCAAGACATAGCTTACCTGCTATGAGAGGATCGACCCTTGGAGTTAACGTGATTAGTGTACCCAGGCCTTTGGCAGCCCTCTTCCGTAATACATCGCTCGAAGTATCTGCCAGGCCTCTGGCAAATGTCCTCTGTAGCTGCGGGAGGAATGGTTTGACAAACAGCGGAATCTTCTCCAAAAGCTTGTTAAGGGCCAAGAACACAGCGCCTAGGGACATATCGTTAGCACCAAAATACAAGCTTGTAGGATCGAGGGATAGATAACATACACTTGATGTCTACAGATCGTTCCGAAACGACTCTGATCAATGGGCCAGTAATTTGAGTGACATATGGCCTGAGTGCCTCTGCACTTGTCCGGTCAATGATATCGGCAATTCCAAGTGCGGCTTGGACACGCTGATCTACGTTGCCGTTGAGGAGTCCCTGCAGGAATACCGGGAAAATAGACCCAATTCCCTTTGGTAGGCAAAATCCGGGAAGATTCGCCCCTGGAACACCAACCTGCTTCAAGACTTGACGTGTCGGGATGACCAGAACCTCCATTTCTTCCTTTCGGATGTGCGTCGTAAGTTGTGTTAAGGCTTCCCATGAAAACTTGACCACATCCTTATCGCGGTCATCAAACGAGATGAGCAACACGCGAATCAGATCAGGGTGGTAGCGAGATATATCGAGGTCTGCATGAGAGAAGAACCTCCCCAAGCGGATTGCTGCATTCGCTCGTTTCTTGTGATCTTCGTGCTTCATCATTGCCAGCATTACACTCATGGCGGTATTCAATCCATCATATTCATTCACAGACTCCAAAATGGTATCAAAGGCGTCTCCAATTTCCCCTTTCAGTTCATCATCCTTGGTAGAGATGATAGTATCCATAAATGCATTTAGAATTGCAGGCAGTCTGCGGGTCATCGAAGAGCTTGCCACTTCTGCCAATGATGCAAGGGCCTTTGCATTGAATCCAGAGATAGGAGAAGTCAACAGTGTTGGGATGAGATTGGGGAGTATGATGTTGGCTCTTGTAGTTTCCGTTAGCAGAGTCAAAAGGGCGGACAGCGCTTGTTGAGCATCGTCTTCGCTTCTTAGCAGGTGCAGCAAATCAGGTAGAACCTGGTCAACCACTCGCTTGTCTAATACCTGCTGTAGGGCATCGAAGGCTTCAGCCGCAGCTTCTCGGACTGTCTCATCGTGATCCACCAAAGCAGTTCGCACAATAGATATGAGTAGTTTCTCATAATCTTCGAGTGACTCGGTTGAAGTGGAAACGATTAGTTCTCGTAAAGCGATACATATACCTTGCCTTGAATCCACGTCTGTAGAAGCAACAAGGCCAGCCTCCAAAGAGGGCAACAATGTTGACAATACGCTTTCTCCAGCCTTCTTGATAAGTTCGCCTAGAGCATTTCCTGCAATCACCTTCTGCTCCATATTTGGGCTTGCAAGGCGGCGGATGATGAGTTGTGACAGAGTAGGTACAAGCTCTTTCAGGGTTCGTGGGGTGGCTACCAGTGCCTTCCAAACAGCAACTGCTGCAGTTCTGACTAGACCAGAAGTGTCACAGCGGCAGATGTAGAGAGAAGAAAGAACCTTGTTACGTTTATCTTCACCCAAGACTTCAAGAAGAGATTGGCCAGCTTCGGCAGCCTTATCTTCTTCCTCTTCGTCGTCGCCTTTATTTTGGATACCAGTGAGGTTGAACAAGAGGTCTCCAACCAGTTCGACAGAGCTGAGCCTAATGCGGTAGCTGTCATCAGCTAAGCCTCGCTCAAGCTCTGGCAGCAGCAAATCAATAGATTTGGTAGCAAAGTTTTTGACTAGTAGTCGTCCAGCACGAAGAGAAGTTTCGCGAATGGCTTCTATGTCATCCGCCAAACCAGCGAGGATAGGAGGAATAATTCTGTTAAGATACGAAGCAAAGCTGTTTCCAAAGCAGGCAGGAAGGAAAACGAAAAGAGACATAAATCCTTCTCTGACTGACGCCTTGGCACTCGACACGTTTTGCAAGATGGTAGGCAAGGTTTCTTCGAGACGGGAAGTGCCCAATCCTGCAAGCACCTCGGAGAGCGCTTGAGCCGATCCCAACCGGTCGCCAGCCCCGGTATCGGATTTGAGGGTGGTCATAAGGCTTGGGATAAGATCTGGGAGAGCATCTTCACCAAGTTTCTCGATGAGAGAGCCAAGCGCTTTGGAGGCGGTCGCACGAGTGGTAGGGACAGGATCGACTATGGCAAGCTTCAAACCAGCAACCAAGATCGGCAAGTGAGATATGAGGTCTTTGCGTTCTGTAAGATGGGCCAAGCTGCCAATAATCTGGGCTGCTTTCTTCTTGGTTGCTGACCGGTCCCCAAGACCACGTTCCAAAATCCGGACAACCAGGGCAAGTGAGGGCGCATCCAAATAGTGGACAAATGAAACCTTGATGAGCGCATCCAATGCTTCGTCTGTGTATTTTGTAGGATCGCTAAGAGCTTTCAAAAGAACGCCGACAAGACTCTTCACCTCAGGATTGCTAATCACTTCTCCGAATCGTTGAAGACTGCGATTCGCGGAGTTGCGTACTTCCTTGTGACTGTCGTTCAGAACATCTGTAAGCGGAGGGATGATATCGGGAAGACTAGCAGCAAGCTGTTGAGGATCAAGGTATGCCATAGCACCCAAAAGGTCGCATGCCCCCTTTTTACTGCGCCACTGAGGATCGTCAAGTCCATCCAAGAGGGTTGGGAGGATTTCCTTTACACCGTAAGAACTTAGGCTTGAAAAGCAGGTTTTAGCCGCATCTAGGCAAGCATCTCGCACGTCGATACTTGGATCGCCAAAACTACTCAGCAGCTGGGGAACAATCTGGATAACGTATGGTTCAAATATTCGTCCTAGAATCAAGGAGAACAGTTCGAATGCCATAACGGCACCTTGTCTTTGGTTCGGTTCCTTCTTGTTCTCCAGCGCATCCGTGAGGTGGGCCATGATGCGATATTCCCTGAACGCTGACACCCCTCTTCCAGCAGCGATACCGGCTAAACCATATGCAGCACCACGTCTCGCTGCATATTGCTTTGAGTGAAGGAGTTGGTCTAGCATCTCCCGGACGTAGGTGCCCGCTTCCGTGCTTGAGAGTCTAATAACAGGAGGAAGACACTCGGCCACTGCAAATTGAACCGTCTCGGACGGCGTAGACAAAGCAGCAAGGAGTTTCCGGATGACTGTGTCAACTCGTTTGTCCCCTGACTTCAAATGGCGAGCGAGAGATCCGTACAGGACTATCACAGCCTCATTAAGCCAGTCAGACTGCTCACTAGCTTTATCGGATGTTTCGAGCGTTTTCTCAAATAGCTGCATAAGTTGTTCAACCTTCTCGCCGCCTTTCAAGGCTATGACCGTGCTACCGCTCTCGGCCATTTGGCGTCTCACTAAAGCGTTCTTGTCTATCAGGGGCCCCTCATTGATCAAAAATTCGAGTAGCGCAACAATCTGGTCCCCTTGAAAGCCCTTTGCCATAGCGCCCAAGGCTAGTGCAATTCCACTACGCGGTTCCCATTTATCTTGCTGGTCGACTTTCATAGGCATACCATAGGCATCCTTTTCCGGAGCTTTAGGTTTTACTTCCCCCCGATAGTTCGACTGTAGTGTTTGCAAAATGTCGGCGAACACTGTTGGACTGACTTCACAAGCATGTGCAAGTGCTCGAGCCGCTGCGCCTCGAAGCTGCGAGTCCTTGCTACCAAGGTATTTTACCAGAAGGCTCGCAGAATCCTCTTCAACGTCAAGAGCATTTTGCTCCCAGATAGCCTCCGATGTCTCGGAATTTTCCGCCACGTGATCGTGACACCCAAGCCAGATGTACTCCGAGAAGTCAAGATCGGTCAGGTCCATCTCCGCCAGGACTGCCTGAAGTACTGAAGTCCGTACGGGGATCTCAGGGACTATCGAAGCTTGAAGAATAACGTTAAGTTCTTCTTGTTCGATATTCGGTGCTATGCATCTGCAGAAGTCGAACAAAATGTCTCGAATGATCTTATAATGTTGGGTATATCGTTGCATAGACGATATCAAGTTCTGCAGGACCTCAACGCGGGGGAGCCTGTTGTCGGAAACTAAAAGGACTATAAGTTAGACGGTACTAAAGCCCAGGAGCATGAATGTAAACTTACACAGGTTCGTGTGAGCAAAAAGAATCTCTAGAGCTAACAGCACCTGCTCTCCTTTGCTGTCTTTGGATTCTTCAATCCCATCCTTATCAAGTATAATGAAAATTAACGGAAGGATGTACGACAAAGTAACTGCGTCAAATGGTCGTTGCTCCGAACCCAAACGAAGGCGGTATAAAATCCTTGTCACAAGTTCTATAGATACGGATCAGTTGATGCATCTAGGACTGAGCGCGTTGAAAACTCACCGCCAAGTGGCTCATCTTCCAATTCTGGTTTTAGGTACGTTTTACCCAGCGCTCTAAGCGTAGCGATGCCAACGAACGGCCGCATCAATCCAAGTCTAGTGGAAATTCGATCTGAACAGGCGATGTATGCCAATGAAATAGAATCCCCAACCAAAGCGCTAGCACTCACCCGCGCGAGATCGGTCAGACACTTCACTGCGGGATTGATCCACGCCCCAACTTCGGTTGGGGGTCCCCGTGCAAGGCTCTCCGCAATCCCAGCACCTCTCTTGATTATCTCTTCTTCGGACAGAACTGTCTTCCGGATCTCAGCCTCCTTCGCCAGTTGAGCGTTGACCTTGGCTTGTTCGTCGGCAGTAAGCTTCTTCTGCTGCTGACCTCGCTTTTGGGCAACTTGAGCACGCAGCTCTTCCTCCCATTTCAGAGTATCGGACTCCTTGCCCTTGCCGATAACCGGTTTAGATTTAGTACTAAGAACATCAACAAATGTTGTTCCTTCAGGAGTCCGGGCAATGGCAATGTCAGTTGGCTCAAACCTCAGTACTCGCTCTGGGTTCAGATCTTCACGGAGTTGTTTGATAAGGCGCGGAATCATGGTGTCGGGAGCCACGAACGCCAAGTCCGCCGCAGTGTCCCACGCCGCAACCCTTGCGTTTCTTATTTGACTTCGTATCGGATCCTATAAAAATATTAGTTAAAACATGTTACTTCTGGCAAAATAAGTAGCAACTAAGGACCACTCACATCAGTCACCCTAAGAATTTGTTCCATGCAGGCTTCATATCTTTCGCGGACTAATTCCCCTGGGTCTACGCCCGTTTTCAAGACCACGTTGATCCATTGTGTCCCTGGTATCAACTGCTGATGGCATGGGACCAGTAACTCAACCAGCTGGGCTTTGAGTATTTCGTTGGGAATGTTATGGTCAGGAGATAGTTCAGACGGAGAAGGGTTGATAGCTTTTATCACATTGTGAAGCTTTTCATTCCCAGTTCCTGCGCTCACTGAAGCGGAGTCTCTATTTAAAGTATCTAGGGCGTGAAGCCACTCCCAAATCGCGGTGATTACCGTCATGCCAACCAGAGCTGGGCTTTCACAGTAGCACTGTTTTAGTGCGTTTACCCCTTGTTCTCGAATCTTTGGAGGTGTACCGGTTGAACAGATCACGTACATGAAAGCATGTGCCCAAGACTCTCTTGCAGCAGAATCTCCCGTCTGAAATACTTTAGATTTAGAGGAGGTCGACAGGGCACGTACTTTCCATAGAAAGTCTTCATCTGACGTCAATTTCGTGTAGACTTTAGGGTTGAGGAGGTATGACGGCTTAGGTGAAACAGATAATGCTTGCTTTACTACATTATCATAGTCCAGTAGTAGGGATCCGCTCTTATCTTTCTGATCTTTGAGCCTGCTTGATATAGCAGTCAGGACAAAGGCTATCGCAATTGCCCCATTTTGAACCGAAGGCAGCGGGTTAGCAACTATGTCATCAAAAGACTCTTTGAGCTTTGCAGTTACTGGATGCAAGAAATCAGTGGCAATGTTAGAACCAAATAAGTGATCATCGTCTACATTCCACAACAGCTCTCCAATGTTGACAAGCCATAATTTGCGGAAGGCAATTCGCTTTTCACCACATCCTTTGACTGCAGCCGCCAGAACTTCCTTGCCAATAGGTGCCTTAGCTTGGATGAGGAAGGCAAGGTGGTGGCACAGTGACTTGATTTCAATATCCAATGCGATTTCGCTAGCTTCACGAGAGAAAACCGCTGCGAGGCCTCCGAGTATCAATTGCGACACATCCGTGGAACGTGGAATAGCTGACAACACTTGTGCTTGAAGACCACGCTGTTCGGCATTTGTAATCTTCTGGGTCTTGAGGGGTGCGATCACTTCCTCTGCGACCTTCACCAGCCACTGTGAAGCCTTGCATCTAGAGGCCAGACTTTCAAAAGCCTTGACCGCGCCATCCCTGATGGTTGTATTTGTGGATTTGATATTCGCCAGAAGTGGCTTGCAGAAACGGGAGTAGAAAACCTCCGAAATGTCGGTCTCACTGGGTATCGAGGACACCAGGGAGGGTATAAGTCCACTTAGGCCCACTTCAGGTGCTCTCAGAATGGTTTTCTCCAAAGGCGCCCAGACATTATTCTGAAGATCTTCAGCAGTAGCGAACGAAATAAAAAAGTCGTGCAATCCGCCTACGATATGAGCGGGTAGAACCGCTCGCGACCCAATGATTTCTTTAGCATAGTATTGCAGAATGCTAGCCTTCACATCTTCCAGAACCGGCTTTCTATTATGAATCCGAGCACTAACTCCAGAGATAATTCCCAGGAAAGGAGCATTCCTTGAAGCCGATACAGCATCACTCGTTAATGTAGAGATTGCTCGCCGTAAGGTGTCTTCGCCTTGCGCATCTGACAAAAGTACGGCTCGCAGCGCTCGTCTAGTCACAATGACAGTCGAGTGTTTTACGCTTCCTTTGGTTTTAGGCCGTAGACAAATCTCAACGACCTTGGCGTCTGCGGATAAGATGTCCAATATAGATTGAGTCGAGTCGGGAACCCCTCTCAGCTGTTGCAATAACAGCGAACACCATTCTGCCAAAACGAACGCATTGGTGGCAGCTATCCCCGATCTCGAACACTCCTTTTTCAGTTCTTGTAAAAAATACTGAAGATCGGGGGCTGCCGCGGGTATTCGGAAAAGGTCACTGAGGCATTTCTGGGCGGCTTGACGGGATGCGCGGTCGACGTAGAACGGATACGTCCTGAATAGAAGCTGCACGATAGGTCGGAAAAGGTCCTGTGGAAGTTGGGATCCTTCAAGCAGTCAGTTAATAAGCTCCAGCGCATAGCAGGATCGCAGATACGGCGGGTGTTACCAGATATCTTTTCGTGCAGCTCATGGAGTCCATGGCGGCGGCGGACAGTCGAACCGGAGAGCACCACTCTCTCCAGACTGTCGATAGAGCCCTCGCTCACTTTGTTCCACTCGATTTCATCCATATCGCATAGCTCTCGCGCATGTCGAGACTATGGAATCCAAGCTTGGGCGTTATATTTAAATTGCTGACGAATTACGGGACTCCGTCGTTGGTGTCGGAGAAAACACGGTAGAGATTTTTGTTTGTGGGGGAATTGCGGCAACAAGTCAAGTCAGCAAGGTTGATGTCAATCCAACAACCACCAACCCATGCCAGTCAAGCAGTTATTCAAACCCAACACCAACCTCGCCTAATTACAACAGTATTTAATAAAGAACACACTGCCGCATATTCAGGCGCGGTAGTTCTATTTGTTCTTTGTTCTCTCTGTCAGTTTCCTATACTCTACAAGCATTGACCGGCTCCTCTGAATACTATATCACCTTCACAGGAATATCCCAAAAAATGCCTCCTAATAGAAAGAAGAAGAAGCCCGCTTCAAATCCTGCAAGAGGATTCACAACAGTTTCAGTTCCGTCAAAGCCAAAGACAACTGAACCCGCACCATCATTGCCCTCAGCTGATGTGCCAACAGGCCCTGAGGAAGAATCGCAACCCCCAGCTGAGCCGCCAGAAGCTTCTGGTGGGCCAACAACCCAGCCGCAACCTGAGATTCACCAGCTATCTCCAGAGGAGCTTCAGAAACATCTTGAGGATGCTGAGCTTCAATTGCTTGTTGAGAAATATGGCGTTAAGTGCAAGAACGATGCTTCTCGCCAAGTTCTCAAATTGGAGACTGAGAAACGTATCCTACGGCCACAAGCAACATATCTAAATGTTACAGAATGGCTGTCTCCTGAAATTCTTAATGAAATCATTGAGATAGAGAAGCAGGAGGTGGCAAAATCTAACGAGAAGTCTTCCAAACCAGAATTAGAGGAATCTCAAATGCCTTCCGTGGGGGAGGACCTCTGCATGAAACTTTGGACTCTCCGACAGACCCTCTTAGTCTTGGAATTCACGCCGGAAGATGTTGATGGAGCACTGAAGTCAAGCTTACAATTTTATTCCAATGATTCAGCAGCCAGCAAGGATCTTGTATGGGGATTAGACCAATCTCTTGAATGGCTAGGGATGCATTGCGACCAGAATACTTTACCCCTATTCGACAAACCTAAACCCAAGTTCTCCAAGACCAAGGAAGACACTGCATCTGAAAAGAGTGAGAACTTCATGTTACAGTGTCTGTCTACGGGGACTATGCTAATCAATCGCAGGCAATGCCGGCTCAACCCGCTCTAACACTGGTCAAAATACGCCAAGCGACGCCCGCTCAAAGACGAAAGAGACTGGCACCGAAACGCCTTTGAATCTGTCAAGTTCAAGTTCTGATGAATCCGATACCGACCCAGATTATCTCGTTCCTAAATACGTTGAACTCCAAACGCAACTCTACATGCTGCAGCCCGAATTGTTTAATCAGGCGAAGAGGCGGCAGAAGAAGCCAGCTCCATCATCGACACCCGAGGATGCTAAAACTATGCGGAAAATTGCCAAGCTCAATGGAAAAATCTCAAGGCTCAAAAACGACGTTCTATTCGATTACGATCAAGCCGAAGATATGTGGCAACAGAAGCTGCCCGAGCTAAGGGATGACACCGCGAAATTCCTGCAGAACGGGACGAAAGAACGGAAATCCCCCCCACCCTCTGCCGACTCAAAGGAAACACCGTCTCAAGACGCTACTGATACACTGATAGAGTCAATTCTGTCTGGGTCGAATGAAAATGATGATCTTTTAGGGGATATGTTTGCTACTAATCTAGAAGGTCCTTCGGTACCCCCCCCGGAACTCACGGCAAATTCCAACACGGTAGTGAAAAGTAGGGATTTTGGCAAGTCGATGGGAATGAATCCGCGACGAATTCTCGAGGAAGCTTGTCGAGCAAGGTTTGGAGACCACTGTTCCATGTTGTTGTCCATGACTAACTCCTGCTTTAAGGGACTCTGGATGTAAAGTATCTTATCGCGATAGCTCCTCGACGTCCTTCTCACATCGCAAAGGGGTCGATATTAGATGGTCGAAAGCCCAAGACACGCCGGCTCAAGTTCCCTTAAGTGACGTCTCCTTTAA
This sequence comes from Helicocarpus griseus UAMH5409, assembly GCA_002573585.1. NCBI lineage: Eukaryota > Fungi > Ascomycota > Eurotiomycetes > Onygenales > Ajellomycetaceae > Helicocarpus > Helicocarpus griseus. Next base: position 35,263 of record PDNB01000031.1, read on the forward strand.
CGGAGATGCATATCTGATATCTGCATCAATGGAGTCGATATCAACACCCACCGCCCTACAGGCCGAATCTTTTATCTCAACTGTAGCTCTCTTTATGATCTTCTCTCATCCTCAAAAAGAAGGGAAAGTTTACATGAAATTACCAGCTGTCTGGCGAGATCTATGGGATGAACTAGTTGCCGTCAAAAAAGAGCACCAAGACGAAGCCGACAAGATAGTCTTGAGGGACCTTCAGAAGCTAGTTGAGGAAAAGATGTCAGCACTAGAAGACGATGTTGTTCTATTGGATAATTTCAGGAAGCGGAACGGTGGAATCAGTTCTCCCCTTCCGCGAAACGAGAATCAACCAAAACAAGATACCAGAAAACCCGAAGAATTACAAAAGCTGTGGACAAACAGATCGTCAACATCTTCTTTCGCAGCTATGGAGATTTCGAGAAGAAATCTGCCTATATGGCAATTCAAAGAACAGATTTTATATACTCTCGCCGCCCACCAAGCTATTATTATCTGCAGCGAAACGGGTAGTGGAAAAAGTACACAGATACCTTCATTTATACTGGAAAACGAGCTGCTATTAGGTCACAATTGCAAAATTTACGTTACCGAACCGCGCCGCATTTCAGCCATGTCTTTGGCCAGAAGAGTGAGTGAGGAGCTTGGAGAGGATAACAACGCAGTAGGGACAAATCGATCCCTTGTTGGATATGCCATTCGACTGGAGAGCAAAATTTCAAATTCGACGCGCCTCATATTTGCGTACGTAAACCGTCCCATCATGTTGTATAATCTCCCACTAACAATCACTTCAGCACAACTGGTGTAGTTGTAAGGATGTTGGAACGGCCTAAAGATTTCCAGGATATCACGCATCTAGTATTGGACGAAGTGCATGAACGCACAATCGACAGCGACTTCCTCCTAATCATCCTTCGCAGGCTGATGCAAGAGAGGCCGGATTTGAAGCTCATTCTAATGTCAGCTACTGTTGATGCTGGGCGGTTCTCCACTTACCTCCATGGCGCTCCTGTCTTAAACATCCCTGGCCGGACATTCCCTGTTGAGGTCAAGTATCTGGAGGATGCGATCGAGGTTACAAAACACCGTCCAAATGATGACCGACTTTCTACAATCTCAGATGACAGCGATGGACCGTCAGACGAGAGGGAAGAAAAGCCTACTGGTGATTTAGCGTCGTCTTTGACCGGTTACAGCAAACAAACCCGAGAAACGGTAACCGGTTTTGATGAATATCGCCTTGATTACAGACTGATTGTCAATCTCCTTTCAGCGATCGCAATGAAGAAGGAATTTGAGAAATATAGTAAAGCCATACTGGTCTTTATGCCTGGAATGGCGGAGATACGGCGGCTCAACGACGAAATCCTGTCTGAGCAATTTTTTAACAACAAAGGCTGGATTATACATGCGCTGCATTCTTCAATTGCCAGCGAGGAACAGGAGAAAGCTTTCCTCATTCCTCCTAAAGGCGTAAGGAAGATCGTGATAGCGACGAATATTGCAGAAACAGGTGAGAGAAGTTAGCAACATCAGCACGCCTACACTCAGCTGACACTAAACAGGTATCACAATTCCGGATATCACCGCTGTCATTGATACGGGAAAAGAGAAAGTTATGCGGTACGTTATGGCTTCCTTGACTGACGATTTAGTCGCCATATATTAACTGAGGCACAACAGATTCGACGAGAGAAGACAGCTATCTAAATTGGTTGAGTCGTTCATATCACGAGCCAACGCCAAACAACGTCGAGGCCGCGCAGGCCGTGTTCAAAGTGGATTGTGCTTCCATTTATTCACGAAGTTCCGCCACGATCAAATAGTATGTTCAACGCTACGATTAATGTTGGACCAAGCCATATATTAACCAAATCTATAGCTTGCGGAACAACAAACTCCTGAGATGCTCCGCCTTTCGTTGCAAGACCTTGTTCTCAGGGTAAAGATATGCAATTTAGGAGAAGTCGAACAGACCCTTTCAGAAGCCATCGATCCTCCGTCGTCCAAGAATATTCGGCGCGCCATCGAGGCACTTAAAGAGGTTAAGGCATTGACCAGTACTGAAAGCCTGACTCCACTTGGAAGGCAGCTTGCGAAGCTTCCCTTGGATGTCTTCCTAGGAAAGCTTATTGTATACGGAGCATTTTTCAAATGCTTGGACAGTGCAGTTAGCATCGCCGCAATCCTGTCATCCAAGTCTCCATTCCTCAATGCGGTTGGCTCAAGCACGCAGAGGGAACTTGCTAAACTGGCGTTTAAGCGAGGTATGCATAAATACCTGTTCAATCCCTTATGTCTTGATCATCCATACTGAATCATATCGCAGGAAGCTCCGACCTTCTCACAATCTACAATGCCTATTTGGCTTGGAAACGTCACAGGACTACCCCAGGAATGAGCGAATATTCATTTTGCCGGAAAAATTTCCTGAGCCCGCAGACCTTGCTAAATATTGAAGATGTGAAAATGCAGCTCTTAGTGTCGATCGTTGATGCCGGACTACTCACACTTGACTCTGCCGAACAAGAATCTCTCAAAAGGTAAGCGCCCGTTTTCCGGTCACTTTTCCCTATATGTTATAATACTAACAATTAACAACAGATCCCGCTTTACCGGCCGCCAACGTCAATTTTTCACCGTGCCCAAACGGGTGGACATCAACAGCGAAAACGACATCATCATAAACTCAGTCATCGCCTGGAGCTTTTACCCCAAACTCCTTACCCGCGAAGGAAAAGGGTGGAGGAACGTTGCAAACAACCAAACTGTATCCCTCCATCCCACATCTGTGAACAAGCGACCCGACGCCCAAGTCAAATGGCTTTCTTATTACCACATTATGCAGTCCCGCAGCCGCTATTTGAATGCACTTGAAACTAGCCCTGTAGAGGACTTTGCAATTGCGTTGCTGTGTGGTGACGTCGAGTTCAAGGTACGTACATTACATGCGTCCGTTCCTATCGCGTTCAAGCTTTTTCATGCAGATCTCCTCCCCATTGTTGTCAAGTCTACGTGCACAACATTCTCTGACAGCCAAACTAGTTATATCCCGGTATAATCGCCTTGGACGGCGCGCGTGTGAGATTCTCCGTAAAAGACTGGAAATCAATGCTCGCCCTGAAAGCGCTCAGTACACGGATACGGAATATCCTATCAACCAACATTCGCAATCCGCGCAAGGGATTGGCCCCGGATCAACAGATTTGGATTGATTTATGGCAGCGGGTGTTTTCAGAAGCAAGGGAGAGGGAGCTTCGAAAGGCGTAAGTATAACACGTTCCTGCTATTAGAAAGAAACCTTTGGGAGCATGTGTGGGTTTCGGATAGAATACGGTACGGGTAAAAGGTTTATCGGTAAGGTGCCATTTTGGCTTTTGATTATTTGCATCTCGTGTTGCTATCTAGGTGATGATCGGGATCTGGGTGATTTGGGTCAGTGCGTTATTTTGCGTGTAAGATTGCATGTAGTCACTCATACGACTCAAAATAAATTAGTACTACAAAAAATTCACTCGTCTAATTTAGCTTTGTCATAAAATTCAAGGAACTATATCTGGGGTATATATACACATATCCAACAGCTCAACACAAGAAAAGGACAATTGCGTTACAATAGATACTTACGACCCTATATTTCAGATCGTATAGACTAGGAGCTATGAAGCAAGCGGCGTAAAGGGGCGTAAAGGGGCGTAAAAAAGAAAAAGAAAGAAAGAAAAAAATTCCCGGGGACCCTATAACACTCGATGAAACATACTCATAACACTTCTCTGCTTATCGGGGGCCATGTGTAAGGTCGCAAATCGCGCCTCCGGGAGGCGACACCCTGCTTTGACGCTTTCCAAAACCCTAAAAAAAGGCGTTAGCTAACATGAAGAGTACATGAAGAAATCCTGCAGATTTTTTTTTTCTTTTTTTTTTTTTTTTTTTACTTTCTCAAAAAAAAAGAAAAGCGTAGAGAAAGAAGGGAACAAGACGAATATCCGCCTTGTCGTGAACAACGTAGAAAGGGGAACGAACCATTCGACTCCAACAAACTTAACTCCTTTTCCACCGACGCGTTGTATCTCCTGCTGTAACTTCGTCGCCGCAAGTCCTCCACCAGAGCCTTTACCCTTTTGATTTTTATTCGGCCGGCCGAGAATAACATGGGTGATACTTCGTCGGGCAAGGGTAAGGCTAATATTTGCTCCATTTGAAACGAGGAGATGTTTGAGTTTATGGTCTGAAATAAGAGAAGTCGAGCCATTGACATAGATTGTCAAATTAGCAAATATTCCATTATTCCTCGACACTGGAGGGGTCTGTTGCAGAATCAGAGACGGGCTGGGTTGAGTGGGTTGAGAAGTGGAGCTAGGTACAATGTCCTTCATAGAACTGACACTGCTCGGATCGGCCAGTGTCGCCTGCGCATGAGTTTCGATGCTTGCATCCCTTTCTCCTGAGTTGCCAGCTAAAAACGGTGAGTGTGAAGTCCGGCCGCTTTTCCGTGACGGGTCGCTTTCACCTCCTTCGTCTCCTAGATCATCGAGAACAAATGCTCCATTTCCTTTCTTAATCCCTCCGTCCACTGCAGCAATATTTTCATTTTTGCCTTCCTCTAGTCGTCCCTTTTTCTTAACACCTCCCATGAAGGATCTGATATCCCCGATTTTTTCCTCTTTCCGTCTGACTTCCTCGTACCGTTCTGTAGACACCCAATCCCATTCGCCTCCTCTACCACCACGACCCGAGTTATCGTCAAACTGCGTCCCAAGTTTCTGAGACCGCACCTGTTGCCATTCCGGGGTATTCGTACAGAAATTCTCCGCCCGCTGATGGCCGGTTGACGAAGAATTCCAAGGGTCAAAAGTCTCAAGAGCGGCCGTTGAGGGGGCGCTTAAAATACTGCGAATGGAGGACGGAAGAGGGCGCTTATTGTGGGACATTTCAGTGCTTCGTTCCGCAATAATAGCGTGATACCAGTATCACGGTAGATAAAATAGCAGATATTTAGTAAGTAGCATATGGAGACCTTAATCGATTTGTCGAGGTACAACTCCAATCATTGACGTTTGTGAAAGTGATAGGCTCCCATGGTAACGGCAAGACAAGCGGATATATCAAACTAGAAGCCTTTTATGGCATCCTCAAACCATCGGGACATAAGATATCAGTGTTGATAGCTTCTAGACATCCGACATGCATGCTGCGGCGGATGTTTCAACAATAGCTACTGTGTCTCCATGACGGAAGAAAGTTGTAACTTATCTCATCATTTTGAGTTTGGTGATTCCCGCCTTGGGCGATGTTGTCATTTTTCCTAAAGCGGTTTAGCTGATTGACGCTTCCCGCGATTTCGTGCAGATCACGTGGATTGTGTTTTATTACATAAGCCAAAAATCACCTGATATCAATCGTCCTTGGGACGTCGAGTTGGATTATCTCAGGCTTTCGATACTTTCGCATTATTACTAGTTATATATACACGTCGTACCTGCTTTTGTCTTGTATAACTGCCGAATTGCATGTGCCAAATGGGCACTAGACAGTGCTAATAATTTTTCAAGGATATTTTTATCCTACCGCAATCCTATGCGCCGTTGACTGGCTCTCTTACTGAGCATTGGAAATAAATATATACTCAGTGGAGAGGGCTATAAAGTCAAGGCAGCTTGAGTAGTGAGACGTCATTACTGAATGCAAACTTGAACAGGTACCATATCGCGGTTTTGCCGTTGATATTGTTATGATAAGACTTACAGACTCACAGCTTAGAGAACTGTACCGCAAAAGCGTGTATGGAATTTTGATTCTTTCTTTGTTGTCGTCATTTTATGACGGCCCATGGCATCAAAACTGATTTATGTGCCCAGCCACGCATTGTTCGTCCGGATCGCTGATTTTTACAAAATAAGAGACTGACCTTAACAAGTATTTGGTGTCAGCCTGCTAGGACCCTTTTACCTAACCAGTGCCACTTATGTGGGTGACAGGCGCCGTGGGGAGGATCTCGCCCAAAAACCCCGGCTACCAGTCGACTGCAGCTAAGCCCACACAATTTGCATACGTCAAAGATGCATTTGGCGTGTCTTTGTCTTTGATGATAAAGTCAACTTCCATGATCGACATTGTGCCTTTCTTTTTTGATCAGCCAGTTGTTCCGCGAACGTCGTATCAGTATATTACTATACTTAGTCGTTGCGAGATGATCCATTATTTGGTCCCCTGAAAATATCATGTCAGAACAAGTATTTGCCTACAAATCTTCCCTTGTGGTTTGCCGTGATATGCTCATTGGCCGTCGGCCAATTTTTCCACTTTCTATTCACTGGTGGCTTCGCTCTCATGATATCGCCTGGTACGGGATGCGCCGTAAATCCATGCAGTGGTAGTTACTAGTAGCAGGAGCGAACATACACTAGGTCAAGTGAACCATGGAAATACATGCTCCTTGCATCTGGCTGGCTTGGATAAGTCTTAGCAAACATTAACTATGTTCCATTCGGAATAGTTCCCCTTTCCCCAGGAGCGGGAAATCAATGTAAGGGAGCAACAATGCAGCACAGGTGGCGTTTTTCGTCCCAGAGAAACTTCTCATAAAGCGCGGAAATTCTCCCATCCAATTATGGAAGCTTTCGCCATTTGCCTTCAGCGAGAGGGGGACTGCTACGTGGCACCTGTGAGATTCGGGCATTTTGACCAGGCTGCCAGTTAGCCGCGCCCGGTATGTGGCTCCAGTGGGATAGCCAACCGGCAAAAAGGTGTGTGATAAGACATTTCCATGTGGTGATGGTTGATGGCGGGGAAGGGATCATGGGTTGGTACGTGGTACATGTACGACATCAAGATGTCGTCTATCGCCATCTTGACGGGCTACTCTCCCAGTCGGGCAATAGAATAGCCCCCCATAATCTTGATCTCTGAGTCTATGACCTGCCATCCCAGCGAATGGCAGCGTAGTATGGGTCGATACAAGGTTAAGGTTATTGTTCCAGGCCGGGTGGTACACAAAACTATACATCCTCAGCAGGTCTTCCATTCCCCGACACTATCTCCTCATCCCTTCAATCGTTCGTTATCCCAAGCTCAAGCTAATATCTACTGGAAACATTGTCGAGTAATTCAGGGATCGCCTCAAAAACCATGGTTGTGCTGGTTTCTCAGAATCGGAGCTTCGTCATATCCTTTCATTCACCCGTGTGCTACGTATACTTGAGGTTGTCGCTATACTCTGACTGCCCTTAATGGCCATATTGCTTACTTCTTTTATGGGTCTCATTGTCATCACTATTTTCTTTTGTTTTGGCGACAATCCATGGCAAGGATTTGCTGCGAGTATTATATCCTTCAAACTTTTCCACAAATGAGTATTTGGTATTTTCGAATATTACCAGCTGAATATGGGATTTTGGGGAGCTTTGTCAAGAGTCGAAGAGTTATACTCCCCAGCTATAAGTAGTACGAAACCCAGGCTTTCATTAGGCTTTGCCTCCTAGCGCGGGGGTAATACAAAAATGTGTACTTGCGTATCTTCTGGTGGGGTGCGGGAACAAGTAAAGCGATTAGGTTGAATCATAAATGAAAGGTAGATAGAAATACTTTTCTAGCAATCCACTAAGCTGTCCACTAAGCTGAAAAGCAATGGATCGTTCAAGATACTCATCTGTAAGCTATTGTCATTAAGTTGTCTACCTGGGTATATTGATAATGCATCATGCCATCTATGTTGATAATGCGCGATATACCCATTAATGGCACCGGACAAAAAAAAAGCTTTATGCATCTAGCAGATCTTGCATTTATCCCGCTCCATAAATCCCTTTTAATCTGCCACGGAGGGTCTACGCATGACGCAAGGCCACGAGGAACGATATCCGTCGAGCGTTCTCAGCATCAGAACATCCTCTGCCCATGTTCGAAGTCCGGGCCTGCATATCTCCACGCACATCAGAACAATATACATGTATAAAAAAAGGGCGTTCTTTGTCTATAGACATGAAGGAGCTACCGGTTAGATCAAACGTGGGCATCCCCAAGAGGAAACCGGCTGCGGTTCATGCCAAACATGAACTTCAGAAAAGGCTTATGGCTCTTGGAAAACTAAGACAAACCAAAGAAGATTAGTAAGATATTAGCAGTGTCACCACAAGTCCCACAAGGTGCTAGGATTTAACCGCTTGGTACACGGGAAGTGAGGTTGGCAAATGTTACTCCAACCCCCACGGCCGAGGTAAAGTATAGCAGACAACGTATAAGAACAAGCCCAAAACAAGAATCGAGCTGAGCGGAAACATGTACTTTATTGTGATGGGGGGGAAGCGTGAGAAGACAAAAAGGGCAATTTGATAGATGTCTTGCATTACTGGACTTTGAATTCGGACTCGGTTTTCACCCTTCCAACCCGCAATGGGAACACAGAAGACGACATCAACAAGAAAACAAGCTTTGATCGAATAACGATAGAATTCTCGTTGACACTATGTATCCAACTCGTATATGCCAAATTATCTCGGCTGGAATGCTTGTTGGAACTTGTACATGGCGGTCAAGAAGTCACACAACAAGGAAAGCAGCCCTGCCCCTCTAAATTCCCTGTGCGACTTGCCACGGCATTCGTACGTATACATCCGCATAATGTAAAGTACAGCTGTGGTTGCGCACACCTGAGTATCCCTCAGCAAAGGCCGAAATTTCCGTGACAACACTATGTCACCAAGCTCCGACACGGCCGAGCAATAAGAGGGGCCAACACTGTGCGCTTTCTGCTGAGTTATCAATAATAAATAGCAGTACTCTCATAGATTGAGAGATGCTTTTTATCAGCACATTCGAATAAGGTAGGTAGAGAATAAGCCAACCAGCCGGTTGCTTCTGCAGGGAGATGTGGCTGGAACCGCTTGGCCCATGGCGGGGATCTTTAATCCTGAGGGAGACAGGATGCTCGGAAAAAAGCCAACTCAACCCGAGCGGGCGGTCTTGTCGCCTGTGCGGTGTTGTGTTATTGCGCATTCTGTGAAGATTGCTTAGGGATATGTTATATAGAGAGTACAGGCACGTCTTCCAGTTTTAGGCAGGCCAGGAGATTTTCCTGGCGTCCTCGACTTGGGTATAATAGAGCAAACAAAAATTGAACAGGAAAAAAGGGCCAAAGAGTTCTTTTTGGAACAATCACCGGAGTCACTTGCTGTCTAACAGGGTTCGAAGCTGATAAGGATGGGAGTCCTTCGTCAAAGTCTGGTGGGAGGCGGAGGACTAGGCTGTAGATAGTATGGCGTGTCGCAGATGGCTCCAAGATAGAATCCGTGGCGTAGATCTCTTCTGTCGTTTTCTTGCATACTCGCATATGCATTAACGGGTCGATGCAGCTGAAACGGGGCAGCCCATCCACAAGAGAGCTTTGCTTACGCTCGCCCTCAAGTCTTAGGCCAGTTCAAAAGGGGACTAAAAAACTGTGCGACGTCGGGAAGCAAGGGCGGTAGGGGCCGTAGGGTGTGCTGGAGTCTGGTGGTGGGGAGCGTCAGGATCTTAGACTGGGGTGGGTGAGGAGCAGAAGCTACGATAGGTCCTCCAAGGAAAACCACGCAGCTGTTGCAAACCTCCGGCTGGGAGGCAGCCATTATGGGTCTGGGAGGGTATATTCGTCCGATCAAAAGAAGTTAACTGCGTCCGGATTGCTCTGGCATTTTGTTCCCTGGTTAATACTCAATAATGACAGATGCACTCAAGGCCGGGATCGCTTTGAAAATTTTTTTGTGGAAGAGACAGAGGCAATATTTTGGCTGGGCCCATGAGAGAGCTGATGACTCGGTCACGCTACTACACGTACTAACGGAGCAAATCATATCAAAAAAGATACTCCGTAATCTTTTTTCACATCTCCAGAGCGTGGTATATTCGTTCCGAGGGGGGTATGTTGTCAACACCAGTATCATTGATCAGCAGTGTCCAGCATAACCACGGATAGCGTGATAAGGAGTTATTGTCATGGCTCAATTCCTTGGGTCTGTCATCCGGCCGGATATTTGAGTTGAACATTCTCAAAAAGAGGAAGACACATTCGGCCAACTTTGCATCAGATGATAGGTACTGTACTGTACGTGAGGGCAAAGCCTAAAAGAAAGACCCTTGGCTGTCGGTATATCCAAGTCGCACAAAACAGAGATAAAATAATCAGGTTTGATAAAAGATTTTTTCTGGAGCCTGGAGAACAACTGGTCGAGTGGTACTGGCAGGAAAGGGAATCAAAGTTTGGAGAGATTTATTATTGTCTTCAGCATCGGCTAAGAACATCCCTGGCACTGTTCCCTTGCAAATGACGCTTGACGAACGGACTTCATGGATGTTTTTTCGACGGTCAGCGTGTCACATACGTGGTCGCTTCGACCACCAGTCAATTTTGACCGAGTGCTGCGATTGACAAGCCCAATCTCCGTACTATCCCGATTCAGCAAGCTGTTCGCTGGCGATCAACGAGCCAAAAATCCTTTACCCTGTCCCGCGCCTTTACCCTTGACCTGCTGCTATCGTGATTGGAAGCAGCGTCATCTTCGCTTTCACGACTATTCTTTCATCCGGTCAGGTTCGACAAAAAGCCGTTTTTTCGTGCTCAACTGGCCCGCCCCCAACCGCCAGATGGTGCGGCTCCTGGAATGTCTAGACCCTTCTTAGTGTGTTGTTCTGGTTGTTGTCTCTATCCAATCACCACCTTGTCTCTTTGATTTCAAGGGCTGATGCGTAATGTCGTTGAGAGGAGCTGTCTTTGTGCGAAAAATTTCCCTCCATTTTGCTTGCTTTTTCCCTTTGCTCAGCTCATTTCAAATATTCCAGAATCTTTCCTCCACTTTTATTTCAATTCCCTTAAGTCCCTGAGCCACTGTCACCGTTCCACGAGTCCACTGGTCAACTTAGACGGCGGCCCAGCAATATCGCTGTTTAAAGTAAGAATTCTGAGTAATATCGAAACGGATAATGATCCGGGCTCCTTGCCTGACAGCCTGACTGCCCATCGATCTCAGGACAGCTTGAATAAGTACCCCCCACTCGAATCCGCCGACTAACCTGGCAAATACCAATGCTAGAAAGAACAGTATTCTGCTTCACAGTGGGGAGTCCAGGTCTGGTTGCGCAAGGAACAAGGAACCCCGAAGCCATGGTCCCGGCCCTGCAAGACTCCGCGTAATCTTCAACATAGGTGTTCGTAGTGAGAGTCAGCATTGCATTCCCCTTTAGTTGTCTAAGAGCGTAAAACGGTCCTCTGTCAGCAACAATGTGAACAATGACAACGTCGAAAGACGAAATGATGATGATAAGCGTCGCGCCTGTCGTTGTCTTTATATCAGTTTCGTACGCTTGTCACATATACATGTATAGTTACATGTGCACGTACACGTACATAATTATATAGTACCTGTATTATACGGTATGTTTGTTACTTCCGGTACAGCTTAGTCGAAACCCGTATGTTTCCCGAGTCCTCCATACTGACCATACTCCATCATGGATCCATCTTGATGTAAACAACCACTCGAAAAATTCCTTCACATCCCTGCCTATAGGGACCACTCATTATCGACTATCTTGCTGGCAGCTGCGGGGGCTGGGATACACTTCCCGTTAATGCGCTGCAAGGAAAATCTTCCCCGGAGAGCTACTGCAGTGGCATTTTTATCCGTGCCCCTTCGGATGTCACTACTACGAACTTGATCTGATAGCCAGAAATTGGAAGGTCTAGGAGCGGGATAAGCTTAATAATAATGACTGTTTAAAATAACCCAAGGTTCGGGTTCCTATTTGCCCATGTCATGAGGTAGCGCGTATGGAGGGGAAGCCGGGGCCCGGCGGGGTTGCAATATTAATAACGCTGCTAAAGGATAATTAATTGATGACAAGAGAGCGGGGCATTCTTTAGTTCGAGGACGGTGTGCCTATGGACCTCGATGATCGCCAATACGAAAGGAGGGGATACACGGTAAATCAATACCAACAATAGCAGAAGGCTTCATACTCTTGATAGAGCGGCTACTCTATCTTCAATCCTTACCTGGTTTGGATATTAGAGTCAAGAAGTAAATTACATTAGTGGCTTTTGATTACTATTTTATATACTACATACGTACCATGTATTTACATCTGTCTTGTCTACTAGTTCACGCTTTGCAGAAGTTCGCAGCTTGTTCATAGAAGTGGCAACAAGACATGCGTATAGCTGTCAGCTAACTGATGTATAGGTGCACATATATATATATGACTAGGTCTAGTGCATACGTAGTACATCAGCAACCCCACAGTGTCCAGCGACTCCAATCATGCAATGGCATGCATAGTCCAACGCATGACTACTATAGTTCAGCATTTCACCTCAAGTCTAATCTCGTGAAAATCCCCACCATACATGACGCCCGCATATTGATAGAATGTGTGAAGCAGAAAGACCTATGGAGCTATGCAATGCGAGGTTATTTCTGCTGCTGCAGACGGGGAGTCGGCAACGACGGAGCTCTTTAGCTGTGCCTTGCAGTTACAGGATTGAAGAGTGCAGTGATGATGCCTCTATCAGCCTCGAAAATGTGGCAATACTACATGACAAAATATCCTGTATTATGTATGCGCATGTACCATAATAATAATATCTATATGATAGTAGATGGGGATTTCAAGTTGCCATACCAAACAGAACCTCGGAGTACATTACACCTAAAAGGAATTTCCGATATGATATAAATCGCCAGACACAAATTCTTATAGACTTCTTGAATATACCTACCTAATGCTAACTCAGCAATATTTGCGCTGGTAGGCTTATATCGCGCAAGTTGTAGGTTGCCCCTAAAGGATCGCTGAACACATGGCACCCCGCTCATTTTTTGCATAAACATGTGCGAGAGAAAGGGCGTCTTTTCTTATTGCTATCCTTGCATGAATTGTATACATATCTCGCATTCACACTTCAGAGAGACTTGCTGCTCTCATAGAGTTGAAGGTTCACTTGACGAAGAGAATATGAGATTAGTTAGAAGCCTTTTTTTACTGTTTCTTCTGCTAGATTTTTCTGTGCTAATCTTTTATATGTTCGTGAATTATATAAAATCCTGTGGTATTAAGTAATTCCTTCATACTATTGTGAAGATCTACGCATATGTCAGACAGAGCAGCACCCTGCGATCATGTTGTGATTAAAAGCTTAAGTCTTGATTTCAAGGTTCTTTTCCTCTGTGTTTTTGCTTGTGCGAGAGAAGTTCCTGGCGTAAAATCAAAAAGTTCAAAATGCAAGTTTCATCTGCATTTTTTTATAGATACTTTGAATGTAGAAAGGGGTGGATTTGGGTTACGGCTCAGACCACTTCTTCCGATAGACTACCACCGTACAACCACACTTTGGACCGACGGTGAAACTACTACTACCAAACTCAAAAAAGTCATAGACTAAGAGTCTGGCAACGGCAAGTCCCGCGACGGGAAGTTGGGCCCGACCATCAATAGTCACGACCATGGCAGGTAAGGTAATCAATCATATACTGAATACTTGATCAAGAGTGAAAGGTGGGAACGGTCTTGGCTTGCGGAGTAATAGCACCGAAATCAATGAGACAGCGACCTTATAATAGCTTCAATCAAAGTGCTACTGTCAAAATGATAGTTCGCAACTTGGAACCGGAGCGGGGACCTGTTCTTATGTATTACGAGTGTTCATGTCCGCGTATATATGTCGCTTTAGTCCCATATTCGAATCAAGGCGTCAAGTACGGAGTAAAGTGCGGAGGGTCACATAAAGCAGGTATCCAATGCGTAGTACTAGTGCATGCGTGTGTCGAGGCTTTAGTAGTCCGTATAAGAGATCTAGTAAGAGATCTAAACAAGGGCACCTCGATCGAGAACATGCACATACATATATTGAATCTTGAAAGACATCACTTGGAACAGAACAATGCCACCAGTTCGCATACTTTCTTTTTCTTAGCAAACAGAGTGGACTATCAAAGAAGCACTAAATGAACCACTGGGCCGTACATTAGTAGCTAGACATTTATTTGCAAGCTCTCCCTTGAACGTGACATGATTTGTTGCTTTCAAGCTCATTCATAGTGCAGGATCACATCATTTTACAGTTTTGCTGAAGAACAAAGGGCGGTTTAGAAGGCTTCAGGAGCCGGGGCATCAGTCTTGAGAATTACAATTTCATAATAGCAAAAGCCCGAGTCATTAATTCCATTCTTGCTCCGATCTCTTCCAATTTACAAGATTAGGTTTAAGTAGATGCTGTTACACATGCATATTTATCTCACCTCCGCAAGCCATATTTATATCAATAATGTAAGTAGCTAATAATAGCAATATCAATCGTATCTCATACGGTGTATGTATGTATGTATAATACCGAAATAAATAGATCTTCATGACTGGAAAATAACATACAGCATATCCTGTACTGTGTAATATATATCGTATTGACAAGCGCGGATCTCCCGTGACAATACCGCCGTTAGCGCGCGAATACAGAATTCGTTGGTGATTTTCTGACTTCCGCTCGAAAGAGCACCGTCGCACATTCACCATTTTTGAGAGCTGGTAGTCATAGCAGAGAAAATGGCAAAGCGCAAGATTTGCCATATCTTCTCATTACTGCATTATTATGAGAACTTGAGGAATAACACAGTGAGAACAGAGGTATTGTCTTCGTCCTGCGGCTGCGGGGAATGCAGGTCTTGGTCCAAAAACTGGTTGATACTAGGTTTGATACACCATCGGCTGTCAAGCGTTCCGTTGTTGATCCCCGCTACGAAGCGAAGCTAGACCCGGGCTTGATGGATTATCAAGTCTTGGTGTCAGAGATAGCCTCTCCCTATTGACTTCAGCTGGACCGGGTTATCAGATAGAAGTTGTGTGATGACTCCGATGTATTACTGTTTCAAGTTTTTGGCAGACCGCTGGCCCTGGCAAGTTGCAATTCACCATCGATGAGTAGCGCGAGTTGGCTAACTTTTAGGTCCTTGTTGTGCTGCGCTGGCGGCAATCAAGTGGTCTGATTTGCCGCCTTTGTTGTCCTGAATATGCAGAAGCATTGACCTTCAGACGATCATTGGGCGTTTGTTCGCTTTGTTGTTTAATTCATATGCCCATCTCGGCTAACAGAGGACCTGGAAAGGCTACCGACAAGGAAATCCACAGCTTCTTTATTCCCCTTATATGTTCGGGGAAGGGTAGCGTATGATAATTGAAGCTCAACTTAACGAGATGTCTGTGTGTACCTCCATAGTAAAATGGTCCGGCTACTTCAAGTTTGGTTCTGGAATTTAGGGAGGGGCGTTTGACTTTTATTTCGTTTTGATTTTTACCTGTCTGGTCAATTGCTGACCATTTCTCAAAGACG
This sequence comes from Helicocarpus griseus UAMH5409, assembly GCA_002573585.1. NCBI lineage: Eukaryota > Fungi > Ascomycota > Eurotiomycetes > Onygenales > Ajellomycetaceae > Helicocarpus > Helicocarpus griseus. The sequence goes on from PDNB01000031.1 coordinate 50,633, forward strand.
ACAGGCAAATGGTTTTTGATAAGTGACGAATATTGAAATCGCTGGACATTAGCGAAGTTGCGGTGATTTCAAACGCAGCTATCTCGCGGTCCTATTTGTCGGCGAAAAGAGGCAGGTGGCTTTCGGAGATGGCGGTCATACAGTCTTCCGTGACGTTTGACGTTGGGTGGCTGTCACTGGCTGGACGTTATACGCCCAGCTTTCAAAGATACGGAAATGAGAACATGCACCGAGCACATTTATTGCCGTCATATGGTCTTGGATGGCTGTTTAATTATTGCCGCGGGGTTTGCTTCATTGGCAAGCTGAAACCCTGTGACTGGCGACGATATGTTTCCTTTATCCAGGGTCCATTACCACAAATTTTCGTCGCCTAATGGAGGGAGGCTGTTCTGTTATATGTCTCTTTCTCCCTTTTACGAAGAATGCAAGTATATTACTAACTACTAGATATGTAGCGCATTGACCTACGACAGATTAAGCAAGATAAAGCTTGGTGTCCTAACTTCTAACGCTGCACATCGGCCTGCCCTGCATTAAGATGCGGATATGTAGGTAAGAAAGCAGGCGAGGGTGCAATCCACATGGGCAAATGAAACTAACTCTGCAATCTAGTTATTAGACAGCGGGAAGATTATGTTCAGCACTACTCCTCGAGGCAGGTTCAGGAGCAATTTTGCAAACATTCCCTTGCTTCTTGCCAACTGGCAACGACCGTGGCTGGCTGGAACAGTCAGCTTATTTATACAAATGAAGAAGCAACTAAAACCGACCAGTGACATTGCAGAAGTAGGACTTCAACGTTAGATGATCAAACACGCCCGGAAAATTTCGTGATTAACACAGAGAACACAAAAGGAGATCCTACAACCATTATTGCGTCAGAAAGGGAATTGAGAGGAGGGGCTGAAGATGGGGATTTGATATTGTTTGTTTCCGCCTTTCCCACCGTGACTAATATGACAACGACCAGCCTCTAGTATCATCATTATCATCATTATCATTATCATTATCATTATTATTATTTCTTTTTTGTTTTGTACTACTGGAGAACACGACACCATAATGACTCGCTCGGGCGGAGTCTCTGACGTCCAAGGACCACCCCAACACCACAGCAAAATCGGCTGACCCCGCTACGGATGGTGGGGAGGGGGGCTTATCATCTCAACTACCCTAGCGTTGATCGTCGGATTTTCCCCTCAAGTTGTTCTCGCCAGTCCCCGTTTCCCTCCGTTTCTCACAAAAACTCAAAATTTTCCGTCAAGTCGGCGAGATAAAGGAAGGGAACAGTAACAAACAAATCATTTCTGCGCAACATCAGGGAATTCTTATTTCTCTCTCATTACGCAAGTTACTCTTGAGCCCCCAAACTCGAAATAAAAAAGCACCCTGATTCTATTTATATGCACGGAGTACGGAGTGGAAGAGGTCAAGGCTGCACAAAATGTTGTGGCAGTTTACTCCCAGCGGTAAACGGACGGGAAGTGACTTGGGAGGAAAAGGAACGCTTGCCTCGGTTCAAAAAAGACCGCTGGTTCTTGTTCTCTTTCGTCCTCGAGGCTAGAGACCCCTGGATTGACGGTGAGCTACTTGTCATTGATTTGATGTTTGGTTGTCCAATTGTCCACGCCGTTTTTCTGGTTATGTATTATTTCCTGGAGGCCATGACTCAGGGAGTCGGGGAACACCCACCAAAATGAGAGTAAATAAGTTGGTGGCTGGTGGTGTCTCCACCAAAACCACGGATCGTATCCCGCTGTGCCACTTCATCATGGTTGCAAGGGAGTGGACAACGGAAAAAAAAAGTACAGTGCGTAAAGAGGAAAGGGAAAAGGAATGGGGAGCAATTTGCGTTTGGTTTTGATGTTGAATACTCCCCAACGACCGTTTCTTCCAACCATTTATAGATTGCGCTTTTCGAAGTCTAATAATTCTAGACTGTCATTCATGAATATACCGGCGTGTAACTAGACTGCTTTATTATCATAAGCTCTCTAGACGCAGATTGGCGCTCTTGACTACGATGATGTGTTCCTCCTGCGGTTTTGCAACACGTTACCCCTCCTTTCTACTCCCCTCCCCTTTGTACTGAGGTTTGTCAAGATCCTTGAACAGTTCTCTTTCCTTTAGCTTGAAGCCAAAGGAATGTTCCTGGACCTGGACCTTGCGGGAACAGGGACCGGGGAAGTAGGGAAGGTGGAGGTACATGTAAGCTTGGATAAAAGAGGATTGATCCAGAGGACCAGAGCGGACAGCGGGGTGAGTCGATGACGGAGGAGTTCGCGGCCGTCATTACATGGTTGCTAACTTGTGTGCATTCATTCAGAACGCAAAGAACGGCCTTTGCACCCAAAACCACTCCAGACTAAATAACCAGATATGTTCTCGAGTCCCGACTCGGAAGTTCAGGTTGAGTTTGCTTCTATTCCATTGGACCACGGATCACCTTACCATTGAAATAGCGGACAGAGAGACCGGGGTCGGCGTATGCGGGCTGTATTTCATGATACTTTACCGTACAGTGACCGGTACGCATGTAAGATACCTGTCCTGTAATACAGAAGCCCAGATGGAACAAGGGGGTCCGTTGACTCCGTTCCGTTCTGATCGACCCGAGCCCTAATTTGAGGTTGCTCAATGGCTCAGGCCGTCGGTGGAGTGTCAGACAGACAGACGGATGATGGATCATGGATCACACACACACACAGAGCCAGAGCCAGAGCCAGAGAGCTATTTTTAGCACGGGTTATTCCTTTCATTATCCGTGCGTGGACCGTCAGTCAGTCGCAGTTACAGAGAAGGCGGGCTTTTTCAACGTGAATATTGACAAATCTACGGTCAGTAGTGGTAGGTAAAGTCCCTTGTACTCCAGCACCATTCAGAACAACGCCCCAGTCGCTTGAAAGGCCGCGCCCTCAGCGTGTTATCCGCATCCTACTGGCTAGGCGGCGTGTAGATCTCTTTGGCTGCCCGCTACTGACTCCAACTAGACCCGTTAGCTTCCAGTCCGAGCGATAAGCTAGCCAGCTTCTTGCGTGCGCATAAGATTTTCTCAGATGATACATACATGTATGCGCAATGTAAATCTTCGATGGCGATGATGGTTTACTAGCAGATAGCAGAAGGGCGATTATTCTTCACGTACGAATATGCTCTCTTACTCCGACGGCGGCTATCCCAAGCCATGTGTCAAGTTCTATTGCCATCGTCATTTCCCGCCCCGTATGACCTTTCTAGTGAAGCCCGGAAATTCAAGAAAGCAAGTTACCATCAGCATTTCCATCTCGACTGGTGATGATGTATTCTCCCTTTGTGTTGGTGCAACCAGCGAATCTACCTTTCACATACAAACACAATCGCCAGCGAATTTCAGCTCTGTGAAGCGAAATCTAGAATGCAATGTCTGGATTCGGGGTCTGGGGACTGTTTTTGCCTCAGTCTTTTCTTCTTTTACCCCCGTTTACATTCTTTTGATATTCCCCGGTTTCTCCCCCCAGCCTTCGGAGCCAATCCATGCAGCATCCGCGATCGCAAGACGGATGCTAGCTGCTTATCCATAGCTGCTACATAAAGCAGTACCTACATTAGGTACTCAAGTACATGCACGATGTCTCTGCATAACGTACAGACAGCCGATCCGTGGACCACCCGTCAAAAAACGGCGGGGGTTGTGCCCAGGAAGAGGCTCCCCAAGAACAATCGCCGTTACCTTCCCTTCCCTCCGCAGAAGCGAGCAGAAGGATATTGAATCAGGGTCTGTTCTCACTCACATTGAAAAAGCCACACCTCAAAAATTTTCCGACTCATGACGGAGTGGAACTGGTTACCAGTCTATTGCTCTTTTACTTTTAGTTTGCCCCTCCTCTCTCCGAAACTTCCTTTGAGGTCTATAATCAGTCATTCATTTGCCTGGCACGGCTTATTCACCAGTCTTCTTTTGCTTTGGCTAATTACTACGCAGTATACTACGCAGTATGCTTCTGTAACCCCCTACAGAAGAGCGCGTAATGTTCTAATATATTCTTTAACCCGGTGTCAGACAGACTCACATTCACTCCCGGGCAAAGCAGTGCCTGCATTATTGAGTATGCATTGAGCACAAATTTGCATGACCTTCGCCGCCACCATCTTGGGACCGTTGCCGCACATATCTACGAACCACACCTACGGTTTCGAGCTCTAGACCGATGTCCATTTCTATTCGCCTTTGTATTCTTCTCCAGACCAAAATTCGCTGTTTTCCTACCTTGCTTTTGCTGTTTTTTTTTTTTTTTTCTTTCTGGGTAGTTGAGCAATTTCTTTGACCCCCATTACTGAGCAATATACCCAACCCCCCTCATTCTGTGCCCAAACCAAGGTCCTCAACCGAAAGACTAATTTTTCCGATTTCCGATCTCTTTCCCATTATTATTTTCCCTCCTCTTCCCTTAAAGAAAGAAAGAAGAGATTGGAACTCCCCCAATCCCGCCTTGCATAAGTGAGACCTCTTGTTTGATCTACCATTGGTCCATCCACACTATCTCCTCGTGGAGTTCTTTGTTGCAGTAAGGGAAATCCTTTTGCTTTTTTTCTTCCTTCCTCCTACCCTCCTTCTCTCGCACCCTCCATACTAGAAGTCTTAATTTTACGCCTATTAAAGTTTTTTTGGCTCTCAGGGGAGAATCTTTTTTTTTCGGCTAGGGAGATACAAACGGAAGAAAACCAGCTCATCGGGACCCGCAACAAGACAGCGTGAATATACCCTGGTATTGGGTCGCTTCACTGCTACAATCTATTCTTTGGATTGGTGCTTATCTCTCCCGTTACTTACTGAACGACTTCTTCCCTTTTTAACTCCGCGGTACACACTCATACTTCGATCGAAGGATTTGATAGCCGTTTCCCATTGAAGGAAGATCGGTTCAATAAGGAAAAAAAAAAAAAAAGAAAGAAAGTTGACGAATCTTTGAGAGGAAGAGGGAATGATAGGCGACCAAGCTCAAGTCAAGTTTGGTTTGCTGAGGTTTTGGAGACAAAGAAGAAGAGGTTTGATCATTATCTCGCTTGTGTGTGTATACGTCACTAATAATAAGTCCATGGACCCCGTACATAATTAGTTTTTTTGTATGTATTATTTGCCATCCGGGAAACTGAGCCTCTTCTTTTAGAGAAAATATATTATTATTATCATTATCCCACGGTTCGTAGACAGGATACGGGGGACCCCCGGTCCCCCCCGTACATGTATAGTTGGTGATACTGATTGGAGCAATCTTCCATAGAGTTTAGTCAAGCCTTTGATCTTGTTGCAACGCTTACATGACGCATGTATTTATGCATTGGAGGGGATGGGATATAAATATATATATATATATATTAATTATATGTCTATGCCGCAAGTTTATTCACAATAAAGGGAAAATGGTGGTGAATGTCTCTGATGCAAAGCAGTTTTTTCGTAAACGGTTGAGCATTAGTATGGCACAGAAAGATCAAACAAACCCTGATGGAACGGGGGTTGGTAGAAAAGTAGAAATTTGCAACGTAGGTAACATTGAGATCGACCTGCTGAGCCACACATTTTTATCATTAGATGAAAGAAGAGTTCATAATTCACATACCTTTTTGAGCAAAGATCTAGGCTTTTGGAAGTAACTGGCAATGGTTGATGAAGTTGCTGTTGTTTGTGTGTTGGGGGGTTGTGCAAACCAGTATTTGTATGTATGTATTTGGGATGGTGTATGGGTACGGTAATGGACGATGGGATGGCGTATATACATGTATGTACAGTACGGTACTAACCAGAGAATACAATGAACAGAAAGAGGAAAAGGAAAAACATTTAATATAGATCCATCTCAACCTGAAGATGGGAGAAGAGTCTCTAATAAGTCATTTGTATATCCATTTGTCTATTCTCTTCTTTTTATTATTTATATGAGGGATATGTAGTATACACTGTACATACTGTATATGTATGTAATGCTCAGCCAATGCCAGCCGATCTCTCCAAGCCTCATCCGATCCCCAACCTCCTCTCACCACTAATATCTAACTACTGGGAGGTTGGTTGATTGGTGGTATCCGGTGTATACGTATGTATTTCTGTTCTGTTCTTTTCTTTTCTTTTTCGTCTTTTTTTGTTTCTTGTAATTGCTTTTTTTTTTTCTTCTTCTCGCTTTTTTCCTTTTTTCTTTTCTTGAAATTCAAAGCGAATTGGCTGCTGAGTATCTTTCTCTTTCCTGACATAATCTGATATTTCTTCTTCGTTTCTCTTCCCTCATTTCTCTCTCTCTCTCTATCGATATTATTTCTCTCTTCACTTTCTCCCTCTCCTTCTCTCTCTCTCCGTGTGTGTATATTAAATCGCCAGAAGAAAAGATACCTACCTCCGTACCCCGTCTGGACGACCGACACTAGCTCAGCGGCCCGTTTGTATTCCATGAACGCAAGGCCCCTCTCTCGCTCTCTTGGCCTGGCTTTAATTGGAGACCTGGCCCATTTTTATTATTTAACGACAACAGCAAGGCCAGCTTGTTGGCAGCATTGTTAAAGCTCCCTACGAGTGCTATTATTCGCCCTCTTTTTTCTCTGGCGTTTGCTGTGTATCTTGCATACATACATATATACAACTCTACATCCCCCCCCCCAGCCTCCACTTTTTACATGATCTCCTGCTAGGTTGGACTTGGGACTGGGAGCATCAACAAGGGAGGTTCTGTTGTTGTTTAAACCCGTAAGGACCACTATTCTCTTTACTCCACCCAGTACGTTGCTTCCCCCCATCCCCATCCCCATCCCGCTGTTATCTCTGTTCTCTCTGTCGGTCTTCCTCTCTCTCCTCTCCTCTCTCCTCTCTTCACCAACCAACCATCCCTCTTCCTCTGTCCACTCACTCACTCGCCCTATTACCTTTCTCCTCTCTGCTTGCTGTCTTTCTCTTCTCTCTCTTCCCCCTCTCGCTCTCTCTCTCTCTGTCTCACTCTTCTCTCTTCCCTTTCCCAACCACCTCTCACCGTTATACTCTTTCTTCTTCCCCTCTTAAGCGTCTCTGTTCGCTTGTGTAGCCTGCGTCTGATTCAGCCTATTAATGATCCCACTGCCCTTGTTCCCCCCCCCCACGGATCTGGCTTTGCTGACTGTATTATCTATGCTGCGTTCTCTGCACCAGCAGCCACACGCACGCACACACACATCCACATCCACAGCTACTTCAACCCACGAACTTTCCTCCATATTCCATCCTCTACCTTTCTCTGGGAAATTAGAAGAACCCATGAGAATTTAGGGAAGAAAAACCGAAGAAAAAGAGAAAAAGCATTAATATTAATAATTTATTCGAAAAAAAGGAGGAGAAATCATACAAAAAAGACAACCCCCCCAAAAAAGTCTACGACCCGCAACGACTGTTACGATAGCCACGAGAACGACCAAGTTCCCCTCCCTATCTCACTCTCTCTCACGCTTTGCTCTGTCTTCCTCTTTTTTTGTTTATTCAGCCTGTCCCGTCCTGTTCTCTCCCAAGTCTTGTTCCCGCAGCAGCCTGTACCCGCTAGACGCTCGAATTTGGTTGTACGACGATTGCCAAATCTTCCCAGCATCGCCCGATACCGCCTAATATCTGCTCAGGCCCCCCTGCTCGACCACACACCGCTGTCGCGATCGTCCTATTCACAACTTATATTCTGTCCGTGCCGAGCTGCTTAGCGGCCTTCAGACTGTTTTACTGCCGCGTTTGAAACGAATTTCGATCAACCCTTTCATGTTCCGACCCTGAGCCCGCAATTCGCTTTTATATCGTCTATATTTGCTTTAGCCCGAGCTTCGGATACCCATATCGCCATACACTTCTCAGCCTGCGTTTGAGCGAAGAGCGGGAAAAAAAAGGCCAAAAGCAAGAAAAAGTCGTTACAAATAGAATTGCTCTCGAGACTCCGCATTGCCCGTTTTGTTTTTTCATGATCATTTTCGATACGCCTACGCGACCATTGCGATTTATGATAGCTTCTGTCTACTGTCATTTTCGTGCTCTATAGCCTTGTTTCTTCTTTATCCTAAAGCGCTATAACGATTACAAGATTCAACGACCCCAGCACGTCTTCTCTCTGAGAGTTATTTGTCCCACTATACAATCCTCAGAAACCGCCTCATCGCCTTGATCTCTGATGAGGTGATACCCCCGGTTTACTCAAGCTACGACCAGATCCCGATCCAGCTCTTTGCGAAGATCGGTTATTTTTGCCTTGCATAATCCCGGCCTGTCTTGAGCCCTCGCCATATTACAATAGGGCCTAGTTTATTCCCCTTGAACAGTCAATATTGGCTGGGAAGTCCCGTCTCAAACGGCGAGACATACAAATTTTTCTCCTACAGGATCAACTCGTCCTGTTTTAGCCCGTGTGGTTAAGTAACCGGAAAGCTGGAGCTGCCGTCGATATCCCAGGTTCAAACTAGACTTCCTTCCGACACCCCCTGGTACAATCATCACGCTGCAGAACGACCTCTGCTGGGTGCTGACAAACTACCAGCACTTACCTTTCCTCACGCACAGCAATCCTCCGGCCGAATAGGCTCTCAGGACTCGTCGATATCAACTGTATCCTCGACTGGCTCGAACAGCGCCAGTTCCGTGGCCAGCTATACGACGTTCCCTCAGCCCCCGACGGGCGAGGTCAAGAACCCTCCTTCGTCGTCCACTGACGGGGCGAGTGGGGTTCCTTCTCGATATCCCCTGGAGTCTACTAGCCAGCCAGATTACCTCGCTGGAGGAACTGTGAGTGAGGGCTATAGCCATAACCAACCCTCACTCGGAAGTATGAATCAAACACAACCTTATATGGATGTACATACATCGCATCTATCATCCGCGCAGCCATATTCGTCCCACGGCACTCCCGCAACAGGCGTTCCGCCTTATCAGTACTCCCAGCCTCCTGTCCTACAGCCAGGCTCCTCGTATGCCTCAACAGCAAGCTCATCCTACTCTTCATACGGATACCCTAATGGCGTCACTTCTCCTCAATCGGCTACTCAAGGCGTCACCAATGCCCTGTCAGCCCACGTACCTGCCCAAATACTTCCGCTACCTGGTAAGATTTGTTACCTTATGTTTCTTAGAGGATGTCGAAAAACAACCTCCGTAAACCAATTATTGGGCTAATCAACCTTTTCTTTTAGCGATGACCACTACTGCCCCAAATTCCCATGCCTATGTACCACCCGGAAGCCACAGCCAGGCTTATCAATCGCACCCGTTTGATACCACCGGCCAAATTCCACCCCCTGGGGCAAAACCCAAAGTTACAGCTACGCTGTGGGAAGATGAGGGGAGCTTGTGTTTTCAGGTTGAAGCCAAAGGAATCTGTGTTGCACGGCGAGACGGTTCGTACTCATTGAGCATCGAATAGAACTTTATCGTCCATTAACTGATTATGTCTCTTAGATAACCACATGATCAACGGCACAAAGCTGCTCAACGTTGCTGGGATGACGAGAGGAAGGCGTGATGGTATTTTGAAGAGTGAAAAAGTCCGCAATGTGGTCAAGATTGGACCAATGCATCTCAAGGGCGTCTGGTATATATAAATTCTGATTCTCTTGTAATCGAATCATTCAAAAGTCCTCGCTAACCCCGTCACCAGGATTCCGTATGAGCGTGCGCTGGAATTCGCCAACAAAGAGAAGATCACGGAAGAACTCTACCCATTATTTGTACATAACATCGGGGCGCTACTCTACCACCCTACCAATCCGACTGGTAATAGAAACGGTGCTCTCACCACTAGACATGATCACAGACGGTACGATCCAAGCCAGGCTTCGCGATCATCCCAAGGCGGGCAATCGCCACCGTTACACCATCACCATTCGATGCATACCCCTCTTACATCCCATCTACCTCCCGGTTCCCACTCAGCACCTGGTCGCCCCGGTTTAGACCGTTCTCACACATTTCCCACGCCCCCGACTAGCGCATCCAGTATGATGGGTATTGGTAACCAAGGTGGATCATACGAATGGCCTGGGCAAAGCATGGGGAGCAGCGTGCAAGGCTCGCAAGCCCTTTCAATTGATACTGGGCTGACAAACGCGAGATCCATGCCGACAACTCCAGCGACGACACCCCCAGGTGCTAATATACATAACATGCAGTCATATCAAGGTCAACCAAGCTACGACAGTTCCAAATCATACTATTCCGCTGCACCAACGTCTCAAGCGCAGTATGCGCCGCATCAAACCATAACCCAGCAGAGTAATATGTCGAGGTATGGACAGCCAATATCCACGAACCCTTACATCAAAAATTCAATGGGACCTCCGTCAGGACGGACGGGAGTGCCAGCCGAACCAGACCCCAGTGAAACCAAGGCTGACCAATATTCTCACAGCCAGGGAAACGGACAGGTGAGCCATGGAACGGGTGAGGGAGAGGCAGACCATGAGAATGAACCCGAGTATATCAATGACACGAATGCTGCCTACAATGCCAACCGCGGCTCATACACCTACACCACCAACCCAAGCGCAGGTGGCCTAACGGGAGAGCACCCTCACCTTTCCCCAGAGCTGACCGAGACTACCTCTCAACAGAATGGCTCTGACAACAGGATCGCACCTCGGACCAGCAGTCAATCTCAATGGGCACCGGGATACCCTACTCCACCACGGCCTGCAGCGCCGTCCAGCAATCTTTATAGTGTGATGAGTGATACACGTGGTACTGCGGCCAATGGAACAGCGCATGATTCTTACTCGACCTCGTCAAATGCGCCGTCGGCCTACCCGTCCATGAACGGGTCCGGAAAACGTATGCGCGAGGATGACGACCAAGAACAGGCCCCTCTTCCCGAACCCCAGAATGGTGATACCGCTTACGAGCATAAGCGTCGGAAAACCTTGGTCGATGGCGCTGGCGGGCCTGTCGGAGGTACACCGCTCGGGATGCAAAGCGTCAAAGCGGCCGCTATCCCTCGCCGTCGATAGGTCTCCCTTATACGTGAACTGAAGGCTTGATGGAGTAGAACATCTCTTGCTCAAAGAGAAAAAGAAAAAAAGTCTCAAAAAATACGCCGTTGATTAGCCTTGCCTTTTCATCGTCACCACGCAGATATCCAATCTGCATTTTTTTTTCTTCCTTGTTGTCTTGTTCAGATAAAGCGCACGATTCCTTGTTTCTAATGTACGAGTCAAACGCCTTTATCTGACCGCAATGATTGATATCATGAGATGTGTTTTAAAGATTACGACACTTTACGCAGCGAGTGATCAATGTTTTGTGCCCCCTTTTGAAGTTGCGTTGTTAGTATCTTCCGAGTCGTCTCTTCGGTTGATGCGAATTGTCGATGCCACTCCTACACTCCTTCATCTTTCCTATTTGTTTTTTTTCATGTGTTCGAATTTCCCTTGTTTATTTTCGTTGCCGGATCTTTTCCTTTTTGCTTCAACATATAAACTTCTTTTGACTTCTTTTCAGCCGACATGACATGCGTCTTAGCAGGTCGAACTGTGCTTCTATAATGACACTTGCAAAACCCCCCGATAGCTTCAGTTTCATTATATCTGACGTCTAGGCTATCTGTCTGCATATACCTGTTCGCTTACTCTTGGTTCGTCTAATGTCTGCGTGTGTTGGCCTATTTGAAACATGTTTTTTGGATCGTCTCTTTTTTGCTCTCTTATTTTCGCTTCGTCTCCACCCATATTAAAAGAACCCTCACGACTTTGTTGCTTTTTTTTCTGTTACCTGTGGCTTTCTGATGGTTATATTTCTCTTCTTTTTCCTCCTTTTCTTCCAAAAACCCCGATTTATTCTATTTGTCCTTGTTGTTTTTAACGACTGTGATGACACGAATCTCCTTGGAAATTTAAATGTTATTGAGATGTTTATTGTTTCTATACGAGTGTGCGCGTCTTTCTTTATTGTGAGCCTTGCTTTTATTATTATCTAGTGGTGGTAATAGAGTCCAGTCCCACCGCGTGCTCTTCTTTTTTCTGGGAGGGCGTGCAAATGATATACGGTTCAGATTTACTTGTCATTTATACTTTTTCTGGTCTAAGAACTTTGGTATTTGATGAAAATATATGATTTATTATTGAGAAGGGTAAGTTCAAACTGTCATCGATGGCGGACCTCATATCGTAAGTCAGGATTGAGGTCGTAAAAGGGCTGCATGGACAGATGCTGGCAATAAATAGCCTCATGCCTTTTCCTTCGCTGTGCTTCAAGACGCGTGATACAATGGTTGAATAATAATTGATTGATTGATTGATTGATTGATACTGTTGGAAACCAGGCTAGGGCTGGGATGCATCACATGACCCGAGGTGTGGCGAGGGATATCTCTGCACCGCCACAGACCCTGCTTGAACATCCTTGGGGACGTTGACCAAGCCAGCTGGAAATTTGGAAAAAGTCGCGGAAGACAGCGTCATCGGGGGGTTGATTCTGCAGCGGGAACCCCGTCATCGGTGATCATATTGTGGAATGTGTGGGCATTATAATACCGCTGTGTTATGCATATCACCAATTGCCGCGCGTTGCTCGGATAACCCCAGCTACGGGCGTCTTCATCAGTAGTAGTCAAACACTCGTCAGCATGAGATTATTATATTGTTATTACTACTACTATTGATGAGGGGTCGGATATGCGCATGTTGCCTAGACCTCGGAGAAATCGCCGGTATCACTTATTAATCGCTATCCATGGCTTGTGTCTCCGTGTACGCGAGTGATGTTCCATGGTTATTGTCAGGTCCACGTACTCTTGTAAAAACCCAATTTTTCTGCTGTAGAGCAAAGCAGGAGAAGGGATGTGAAGGGGGGAAAAACAGAGGCAGAAGCAGAAGAAGAAGAAGAAGAAGAAGAAGAAGAAGAAGAAGAAGGAAAGTTACCCAGGATGTGCGCGCACACCCAAGCGTGGGCCAGCGAGTCATATACGGTACATGCAGCAGCAAGTCTGGGCATTACGTCGTTAAAGTTGCTGCTCAGCCCCGGAAGAGATCTCTCTATCCCAACAACACCGCCGATGACAAGGGCGCTTGCTACTGCTTTTGCTTCGGTTTTTTTTTTCTTTTTTCTTTTTGCCCCCCAGCAGAAACTGTTTATCCAACCACTACCCTTTACAACTAATATCGATTGTGTGTTTTTTGAATCTTGTCCATTCTATCAATCACCCCCTACGCCGCAAGCATTCCTCCCTTCTGCCAACTCCCGATAATACGGCAAACACCCACAGCTAATCTCCCATATATCGTCATATCGTCATATCTCCCCCGACTCACAGCTGCCTGCAACCTCCCGTTCTAGCCAACTCTCTAGGCGCCGCATTATTCGGGGAGAGGATCGAGTGCGCCTATCCTGCTCTCATCCTCTGTCCGCCATGGCTTCCAGAAATCTCGCTCGCAAGGACACCACAAAGGGTCCCCCTCTACGGGTTCTGTCGCTAGGTACGCGGGCTTATTTGGCCCATCTCTTCTACTGAATGAAATTTCATTATAACACCTTACTAACAATATAAACAATATAGATGGCGGCGGTGTCCGCGGTTACTCCATGCTCATCCTCCTCCAGGAACTCATGCACCGTACCTATGTCGAATGCGAAGGCGCCGCGCCCGCTCGCGACCAAATTCCAAAACCATGCGAACACTTCGATCTCATTGCCGGCACCGGAACGGGCGGGCTCATCGCGCTGATGCTGGGCCGGCTACGACTCGACCTCGAGACCTGCAAGGATATGTACGTGCGCATGACCAGGCGCGTGTTCGAGACTGATAAGACTATTGCTGGCATCCCATATCGGTCGACGCTATTCAAGGCATCGAAGCTGGAGGAAGCGATTCGCCAATGCGTGCGCGAACATACCGTTTTTGAATCGGAGGGGAATGACGGGACGCCGCTGCCTCGTAGACCGGTGTATCTGACCAGTTCCCCGCAGCGACCGCAGTCGAGCAACGGGTTGCAGAGACGGATTAGTAGGTCGAGTGTCAGTACGACGTCGCCAAACCCGTCGTCACCGACTAGTTCGCGCAGCTCTGTAATCAATGGGGCTATTTGGGGGAATCCGGAAGCTAAGCTTTATGATAATAGGGAGGATAGGACGAAGACGTGAGTTTACTTCCTCATAATGCCTAAGTTTGTATGGTCTTGCTCACTGCTGGTTAGTGCGGTGACGGCGGTATACAAAGGAACACCGAAGAATGGCAATGCGACATTCTTACGGTCATACGACTCGCGAAAGGAACCTCCGCCAGAATTTAACTGTACGATATGGCAGGCTGGACGAGCTACCTCTGCTACAGGACTAGCCTTTAAACCTATCCAAATAGGACAACACGTTTTCATCGATGAAGGTGCAGGAAAATACAACCCAGCACCTCAGGTACTCGACGAAGCCGCCGTGAACGAATGGCCTGGGAGAGAAGTGGGTATCTTCGTCAGCGTCGGGACGGGTAAACGGCCATCGGGAACCAACCACATCCAGCACGAGTGGTGGGAGGACTTCTTTGCCGATTCCCTTGGTAACTTTGCAGAGGCGCGACGGCGGCTGATTGCGAAAATCGAGGGATGCGAGAAAACCCATCAGTACATGCTCAAGGAGCATCTTGCAAAACGGAACGTGCCACTGGATAACTACGTCCGTCTCAATGTCGAAGTCGGTGTGGGAGAGTTCGGTATGAACGAGTGGAATCGTCTGGCTGATATCAGTACCAGCACACGGACATACCTCGCTAGGAACGATGTGCAGAAAATGAACCATGAAGCAGCAGTGAAGCTGGCCAAGATCCATTTCATGCATCGTAGAGCCGAAGCGGGCCAGGGGGGTATAGGGGATGCAGCCAGCTTCGAAGAAGGCGTGGAAGATGGCGATAGGTTCGAACACCAGCAGCAGCAGCAGCAGTATCGACCCGTTCCACCCATCCCTCAGCAGCCGCCGCAACTACCACCACCCCAGCGCCGTGCTCGATCCTCCACCATCGAGTTTCCCGACGCCGTCGAACTCCCCGGAGAAGACTTCATCCCCGCGCCAACCCAAAACACCTCCCCTCCTCGACACCCGCAATTAACCCAAACAACCTCCCAAGACAAATACACCGTCACCCCCGACGAATTCCCCCAACCCCTCAACGTCCCCCCCAAAACCCCCTCCGCCTCCCACCCCTCCCCGCCAACTTCCCAACCCCGCTACAGCCAAGAACAACCACACCACAACCACCACCACCTCCTCCAGCAAAGACCCCCCACCAACTCCTCCTCTTCCCCGCCACACAGCATCTACAACAACTCCCCCCGCCGCAGCTCCGAGATCTTCCTAAACCCGCCATCTGTCCTCAACCCATCGCCAAACCCCCCGCCAAACCCACCAAGCCAGCCCAACCACCCCCCACCTTTACCGCCCAAGACGCCCATGCCCGTCCCGTACCCGGAAGATGGGCAGGCGCCGTTGGTCATGCCTATCCCCCCGCGGGCGCCCAACCGGCCGAATAGCAATTATGCGAATCTGCACGCCAAGGTGGGGAGTAATGGGAATATCAAGCTGCCGTATCCGGACGATGGGCCGCCGCCGTTGGTTAATAAGGGGCGGAAGCCGGTTTATAATCGGAGGTAATTGGGGTGTTGACTCTTTCCTTCCCTTTTTTTAATGATCGTTGATGTGATGATGCATAGTAATAAAATGAGTTTTGAGTTCCTAGCCTTTTTTTTCTACGTCTTTTTCCATTTATTTGTCTTTTTCGGTGTGTTTATATCTGATATATCCTGGTGATTTTTGGTGTGAGGGACATTGAAGGATGGATGGATTGGCTGTTTGCTTTTCTTCGTTACTCTAATGGCTCATGATATTTTATGATGGTGGAAGAGGATGTCATGCGCTATGATGCTGGCAACTGCTCTCGATATCCCTTGATTTTGATTTGATTTGGTTTGGTTCGATCTGACGCGATATGATAAGGTATTAAGGGAGATAATGAGAACTGAAATTGGAAATTGGGAAATATGATTTGTTTTATGTTTAGCATTGATTGCTTTTCCCCATGCTTTAGGTATATTCATAGTCTCTGTGTATATGTAGTGCGTGCAACACTATCAAGGGAATTTAAATACTCGTGGCTGTTCACCAACCACTGGTTCATGTGTGCTAACCCTGTTCTCAGAGCTTCGAAAGGGTGCAATAACCACATGCATTGTGGCTGCACACAGGACATCTTGGTGGCCTCCCAGGATATAAATCCACTGAACCGCAGCTACAACACACCCATTTGCAAACACAATTCCTGGAGACTTTCGGAGGCGTGGTACTACGAGAGACGAGGGAGGGATGTTCTCCCTTTACAAGTCGTCGTCCGCGTGGTTTTGATATTGGTGATGGTGACGGTAATGATGACAATGCTGAGCAATCGTCGTAGCCATGGTTTTTGCCAGGCATCGGATCTTCTTGCTTGTCTTCCCTGCAGTCGTGTTTTGACCTTTTCTCTTCTTCAACCCGTCTCTCTTCCTTGTAATTTTGGCTTTCGCTGTCAATTTCCCCCTTTTTCTGTCCGCTCAGGTCAATCCCAAGCCCCCCTAGCGCGAAAATCGGACCTCCAATGTAGCAAATCTTCTTCAGCCCTGGGTGGTAGAGGGATAATCGGACCTTCGTTTCCACAACTGACATAGCCAACCTCACTCCTTACTAGCCGTGACCGGACACCGGAGCCGTCATCGAGATTTCCAGAAAAAGGTTTCCTATTTCCTCCCTCCGCTTGCCATGGCACATGTACCTCCCCGTCCCCCTTCCGAAAAGCTCGCCCCGCTGCATGCCATGAGAGCGCAGCACCGACGAACAGGAAAATGGCGCTGGTGGTAAATAACGACAGGGAAAGCTTTGCTCTTTCGGATGTAGCCAGATCTCGACTTTCTGGTTCACATATGCCAGTGCTACTGGCAGTAGTAGCATTGACGGCATCTTCTAAACTGCTTAGCCTCTCCTCCAAAGCGGCTTGCGTATGCTTTAGAGCAACGTGCGGTTTCTGCGTCGAGGCCTCGAGGAGCTCCGGAAGCTCAGGTGCAGGGGCGAGCTCCGCTTTGTCTTTGGTTGCTGCGATAATTGCCTCAATAGCACTCTCATGCAAGCGCTTAATGTCATTTATCTGCTGGCTGAGGCTGCTGTGGTCGTTTGCGATTGCTTCGGTAATCCTTGATTCGTTCTCTGACGCTGAGCTGCAAATGCCTTTCAAAATATTCAGCTGTTTCTCGCCGATGTCTTGGATCGCTGAGATGTTCTGGTCCAGATCGTCCGGGATGGCTAGGACCGAACGTATCAAATCGGCCAATTGCTTGCACTGCGCGGAAGAAAGCGGTCTCTCCGCGTTGTTGTAGACATCCTCCCTGCTAAGTGTTAGGATCCAATCACCAAATGGACAAACATACGTAAACATGCGCTAGATATCCCAAATTTACAGAACTTGCAGGGACAGCAAGCAATGAATAACCTGCAACGGCTGCAAAATGTCCGCTTTCAGCCTCCTCACCTCCCCATTCACCCCATCTAGATCCGCTACAGCCCAGCACACCTTTCTCAAAACACCTCGCCATCTAGACGGCGACTTCTTCTTCCTCTTCTTCTTCCCACAACACGGCCCCTCCGCTTCCCTAGCCAGATATCTCTCATACTTCTCTATCACACGCGTTTCAAACTCCCTCCACGGCCCATCAATCCTTCCCAACTGTGCAGCAATATCCTTTGCATACTTCTTCTGTCCATCCGTTGCAGGAGAAGCGCTGTCTTCAACGAATTTCTTTAGGTGTGCAAAGGTAGATTGTAGCCCTTGAAGAAAGGCGGCGGCTTCAGCGAACTGATCAGAGGCGCCGCCAGCGTCCTGGAACGCTTGACAAATTTTCGTGGTGGGCTTGATGGCTTCGAGAATGCAGCAGGCGGACCAGCCGAAGTCCGCCATGGATTTGTAATTTTTTGCGGGGCCGCGGGCTGCTGGGAGATCATGGAAAGAGGAAGTGATGCAGGTATAGGCACCCGATATGGGGCATTCGAATTCAATTCCGTTGTGACAATCACGTTGAATGATGGTCGTGGAGGAGCAGCTTTAAAAGAATAGAGCCTTTTATACTCTCTCTGCAAAAGCGCACTCGCTCAGCCTTGCGATAGTTATCCTTGTATGTAAGGCACCGCGATATCCTAACAATTAATTGTGGCGGTGTGCTTGCTTAGTGTTAATGAGTAGTCTTGCCAGGGTGCTATCCAATGGAAGGGATGAACTGTATCATGCATGTTGGTAGCGTTGCGAACACGTCCACCTCGTACATCTTTCTGGATGCCATGTTGCAAATGTGTTAACTGCGCTTTGCGGGGTTAGTTGTGTCAAACTTAGCACACTCCAACCGTCGGATGATGGCTATAGTGATGATATGTTCTAGCGGCCGAGCGGAACATTCGAACGAGCACAAAACGTATGAACGACATGGTGTGAACATACACCGCAGCCGAAAGCATAATTGTCATTGGCGGCTCCTACGAGCAGAATGATGGACAATACTTCAAGCATTGACAACCTTGAAGCGACAAGGGGGAAAACGTTACCTGCCTTGGAACATGATGAAAACAGTGGGTTTCGGAAAGGAAATGCTGAGGTGCTGGCTTCTGCGATTACTGAAAATTCTGAAACAGCTCTATTATTGAGCAGCAGTGGTCAGCATGTTCAACTGAGGAAGATATGGGCGACCCTTGTCCGAAAAAGACTTTAGAGGTATGCCCGTCCACTCTTCTTGCTGTTGAAAATATCGCGAACCTCCTGGCGATACTGGGCAAAGTCTTGGAGTTTTTGGCCCACGAATGAGGTCACTCCAGGTGTCCAGAATGCAGATACAGCATTCCGAACGGACTCTTTCGGTACATTGCTGTCATGTAGCGGCTCGATATGTGTTCTAAAAAGGTTGAATAATCCTTTCGGTGTCTGCAGTGCATTTAAATACCAGTATCGACCATCCTCTAAAGCACTCTTCATAGTTGCAGCGCGAGAGTAGATATCTCCACCATATTGTAGCGGTGGGGTGCCCACCTCCTCTTTTCCAAATATTTCAACAAAACGATCGTAGCACGCCTTGAACCTTTCATAGTCCGAACCAATTATTTGATCCACCCCATCTTTACCACCTAGCCAAAATGGAGGAAGCAAATCTCCCAGTGGCAGAGAACACGCCCACTCAAGGTCGATGAGATATTTGATGCTCCATTCTTTGTCAACAAAGATATTTCTGTCATGCATATCTGTCAATTGCATAACAAATGGGCCGTCCCCGAGAGTTCGATTGGCGTATCTGTGGAGACTTGCTCTCATAAGAACAAGGTCCTTTGCTTGAGCGCGGGCATCTTCTTCACTAAAAACAGCATTTCCTTGATGCCGGAGACGGTTATCATGAGTTGCGAGTATATCAAGGTAGAAGCTATCAGCATTTGAATATGTCAAATCTCGGGGGACGGTTGGGATATTCAAGTTCTCTAGTTGATGAAAATGGCAGAGCATGGGACGGTTGACCAAGCTAATATAGCCGTCGTTGTCGATCGCCCATGAACCAATTCGAGGTTGCGGGATCCTTGCTAGAGAAATAATGATCCTGGGACATACCTCGGTAGAGATTTTGGATTTGTGATCCTGTGTTGTGCGACATGGTAAAGGTTTTGGAAAGCATCTCTACATTTTCATCCTCAATCCAGTCTCTTAAGAGGTAGTTGTAATTAAAGAGCGGAGTCCTCTTCTGTGGGATATAGTTGGAGATTTCTGAGCCTCTGCACAAACGCCAAAATAGATGCCGGACACGAAATTTAATCTTTCTCCAGAATGAAAGGGATTTGGGGTCAAAGAACTGCTCTCTCACTAGGTGGTTAGTAATGATAAACTGACATTTCAGGGAACAATACGCACTCACACTGAGACCACCAGTAACTCCAAAACCTCGGAGCTTTGGAATGGGTATATCTGGGCAATTCTTTCCAATCCAGATATATGTTACAGCTTCAGACCGCACCTTCTCCTCTGCATTGCCTGGGAAGCCTTCTTCACCAATCTTGTATGGTAAAGGTACCCTAAGTGCCATTTTTGCAGGCAGTGACCCGGCAGCAAAGCTGTTGTTGTTGTCGCCGTTAATATAAACAGGGATGCAGACGTTGAAGCTTCCATGCAACCAGACAAGTTTGTTGTTAACAGGGTCGACCATTTTCGGGATTCGTATGAGGCTAGGGTTTGACAATCCACAATGAGCAGCTACGAGGCTCTGGATTTCCTCCTCTTTACTTTCCAGGTCAGTGTACAATATTCCTCTCTTTTGGCAATATTGCAGTTCAGCCCTCATGTCTTCTTCCTCATCTTCGGCGCATGCGAGAGTGATGAAACGATCAAGCAGGGCTTTGCGTGGTTTGGTCTTGCTAGCGTCATTGCTAGTAGTAGGTGCCATCGGCTCGTTGGGTTCAACATAATGAGTCTCAGAAGCATCTCCAGAAGTCTCCATATCATGCATTGTGCTAGCTTGATACATGTACCAGCTACATTGCTTATTAAGTTGTTACAAGAAAAGAGCCCTGGCAGATCTCTCAACAGCGACGCTGTCTGTGGCTTTCAAAATAGGCCGGCGATGTTACAAACCTGTATGTTTGTGAAAGTGCAACTGCTGGGTGCTGTTAGATGCTAAAAATATCAAAGAAGCGAGGTGATAAAGATGATACATGTATTTCCCAGACCCCTTTTGATATAGCTGATTAGGGTTAGGGCCAGCACTGCCAAAAAGAGTAAGCAGCTCTCGATGACTAAGCAGCCGATCTCTGCGGCAACCAACCTCCTGTTTTTGTTGACGTCGTTGATATACGCAATCGGAGAATAGAATAGGATGTTAAAATTAAACACCGGAGAATATAGAAATATAGTCTGCCGTAAACAATTGTATTAATGACATAACAAAGCCGGCCGATCTGTCGGCGCGTTCTGAAACGCCAGCCACTCCATCTGCAATAGTCTTGCGAACTACAAGAAAAACAAATATAACTCGCCTCCACTAGTTATCCTTTCCAACTCCTTATCTTGCGAGTACTCTCCCTTTTCCTGTTTCTATAATTCTCTGCAATATATTTCTCCTGTGGTTCCGGTGCTGGTTGCTTGCTTTGTTGAGCTCAACGGTATGTACGCTACATCCTAGCTCTTTGCAAATAGTTGAATAGTTGGCTACCTGGCTGCCAACTTTCTCCAACATCTTCCCCCTGATTGACCGATCTCAGAAAGCGATTGACACTCTGACTGACCATCTGACCCTGCAGGAAACCACGTATTTCTACCGATAAAAAGGACTTTTAATAGATCTCTGACGAATTCCCTTGTCTCCTTCCGCCACCATTTCCTCGAACCTCCCGTCTTCTTTCCCCGGAAAACGCGAAATAACAATGGTGTAATTTACCCTTGTTACCGCTTTGCACTTCGATTCAAACCCTCTTTTGGGTTCTGAACCTCTACATGCGATAAGGTTAAGCTTGTTTCCTGTCAGAGAGGAGAACCACGGCTTTCCCGAAACTCTGTCAAGACGGTTACGGTGCGGCCGCCCGTTCTTTGACGGTTCCCACCCTCCTATAAGGCTCCTTTGCGCCTACCACGATGGACTTCGACGATGTCCATTTACTATATGCCCGGTCTGGTGGTGCGCTGGGGTCCCCGGGAGGGAGACCTCCCGCCTTCAAGGCCATTGGTATATCGCTAGCCGTCGGTTCGGGGCTCTTTATTGGGGTCTCCTTCGTGGTGAAGAAGGTCGGTCTGCTCAAGGCAAATGTCAGGTACAATGAAAATCCCGGCGAGGGTATGGGGTACTTGAAGGTGTGGTGGTGGTGGGCAGGAATGATCTTGTAAGTTTTGATACATATACATACTCCAATTTGTCTCTTCTATGAGCACATCTAACCGATATAGAATGATTATTGGGGAAATCCTAAACTTTGTCGCATACGCTTTTGTAGACGCGATTCTAGTCACCCCGCTCGGCGCCTTGTCCGTCGTTGTTACAACCATCCTCTCCGCCATCTTCCTCAAGGAACGCCTGAGTTTCGTGGGCAAAGTTGGCTGCTTCAACTGTATCATCGGTTCTGTCGTTATCGCTATGAATGCCCCCTCGCAGTCGTCCGTTGCCACCATCCAAGACATGAAGCGTTTCGTCGTCACACCCGGTTTTCTCACTTGGACCGGGATTATCGTTGTGGGCTGCACGTTCATTGCTATCTGGGCAGGTCCCCGCTACGGCAACAGGAGCATGTTTGTCTACATTAGCATCTGCAGTCTCATTGGCGGTCTGAGTGTTGTTGCAACTCAGGGGTTGGGTGCAGCTATTATATCCCAGATCCAGGGCATATCGCAATTTAAGGAATGGTTCTTGTATGTTTTGTTGGTTTTCGTTATTACGACATTACTGACGGAGATTGTATATTTAAATGTGAGTATACCTTATTTTATGTTATAAGACAATCACTGACTTTTATTTGCTTTTGTAGAAAGCGTTGAATATCTTTAATGCGGCGTTGGTCACCCCTACGTACTATGTCTTTTTCACGAGTGCCACGATCATTACCTCCGCAATCCTGTTTCAGGGTTTCAAGGGAACTGCTGTCAGCATCACTACTATTGTTATGGGTTTTCTTCAGATTTGTTCTGGCGTTGTTCTGCTGCAGCTTTCGAAATCCGCCAAGGATGTTCCGGATGCTGCCATCTTCAAGGGAGATTTGGATCAGGTGCGCGAAGTCGCTGAGCAGGAGCAGCCAGAGACCGAACCAAAAGCGGACGCCATTCGTGGCACTGCTGCGATCATTCGTCGAATATCTGCTGCCAGACAGAAGATGGAAGAAGAGGAGGCGAGAAGATATTACGAAGAGCGGCGACTCGATGAAACGGAACCTCCGCGGGAAGGGGAGATAATTGAATGGGACGGCTTACGGAGACGCAGGACGGTCGTTGGGGAGAGTCCCCTCAGTACTCCTTCACGTCGGAACACCAACCGTCACCCACCCCTTGGAATGTCGAAATTCCCTGACTTTGTGGACGAAGAACTCCCCACCCACAACCAGCACAGACCTAGTACTATGGGAAGTACCAAGAGCTCTTTTTTCGCTCGAAGCCGTACATCCTCCGGGCTACATCCTCATTGGAGACCTACCAACTCTTCACAAGGTCACAGCCCAATGCAGCGCCCCGTGCTCACACGAATTTTGAGTGAAGCGGATGAAAAGGAAGCCTCAGGCTCCGGTGTTGCTAGTAACTCTCTCGGCGAAGCGTTCCACCATAGCAATGAGCACCATCGCCGGAATCGTAGCGGAACTGCACAAACGATCCAATGGGCAAATAGCGTCAAGTCCAATGATTCCTCCAACCAACACTCACCCGCCCGCAGCAGTACTCTTCCGTCACTCGCTCCGCAGCATTCCTCTCATCGCCAATTCTCATTCCAAAATATCTTCAACCGCCGTCTGTCTAACGAACCACCGCATAGTAGCAGTGGCATGACTGAAGGTGGGAGTCGACTATTTGGTTTCGGACATCTGTCATCTAGAAATCACCAAAATGAGCAAAAGCATGGAACGAAAGACGCAACGGAAGAAGAAACTCTTGGTCTTGTGATTGGGGATAGTTCCCAGACAAAAGAGCGGCAGCTATCCCAGGATACTTCTTCACCCTTACCGACACCCACAACTCCAACGTTCGACGAGAAAGCAATTGAAAAAGACATGCTCAAATCAGGTTACCAACCCGCAAACCGGTCATCCACGTCGAGTGCTTCCTCTACGGAATCGAGTACTGAATTTAGACCACGCCACACGCGTGTCCCCTCACACGACAAAGAAGAGGAGGCTACGGCTTCCAGGTACAATTTCCCTCACCGGGGCTCCACACCTCCGCCTTCCGCGCCACCGAGATATGACGAAGCCACAACCGGCAGCTCTACCGCGACTACTAATAATTTACGCTCACCACCCCAAGCCCGCTCCGCGCCACACCTACCCTCTCATGCAACCAGGATATCAACCTCAGCCCCTTCAACCTCATCAGGGCATCCTCTCCCTACGCTTCCAAACGAATCTCACTCTCGACACCCATACATGCTTCAGGGCTCGTCGGAGAGATATCTACCGCGCGAACCTGCTGCGCAAATACCTCCGCTACCCCCGCCACCACAGATTCCGCTGCCTGCGTCGTCTGCGACTTCACTCGCGTCGACTCTGAGTGCGGAGAACGAGCGAAGGGAGCGGCGCGAAAGACGGATGAGGCAGGGACGGAGAGGATCCAGCGTTGCTGGTGTTGAGAATGGGATAAAGCGGATTTATGATAGTAACAATGATGATGATAAGGGAGGCGGCGGTGTCAGTGGTGGCTCCTTTTTGTGAGATGACTGCATTTTGAGAAGGCAATGTTATTTGTTAGGCGCGCTTGTATTGCATATTTTTGGTTTAATGGGGTGGTATTTATGATATAGCTACCAGTATTTTGCATTGTTTCGGTGCATATTTGGGCTTGGGCCGGTGGGGTAAGATAGAAGGCATGAGTGGGAAGAAGGATATTTGCAAGGTACCATGCATATATGTATTATCTATTCCATGCACATACATACAATATGCAATACGTAAATACAGCTTACTTAGATGAAAGTGTAGTCAGTACCAAAGGCGTTTAAAGGGCCTGAGGGTTTCCATTTTCTTGGCGAAGGGGGGGATATTCAAACACATAGATGAGTTGAGGGATATTCATAATATCTAACCACGTATTGCAACTATACAGAGGGTTCCTGATTAAATATTAGGATGTAGATCAGAAGAAGCTCTATGTGAAGATGTTCTGATGATATTCAGAAAATTAGGGCTCAATGATATCATGTGATTTGGATAATGCGGACTGAATCTCCAAAGCATCAACAACTGGCGTTCGAATTCAACCATTTCGAGATGTGAAAAGGCCCGGGCACTATGCTGTTACGGCCCCGAAATGCTCTTGCATGGAATTCCATTGTTTCAACCCCGCCGGTAGCTATTCGCTCCAGAGCACCTCGGACGCTACACACCCTCCGCGGCGATGAGCTGCAATCCAGCCGCCGGTTCCTTCTCCGACTCCCTTCCAAGCGGGTGACCACAAGTCAACCCTATCATGGATTTCAAAATCTCTCCCATGGCGACGGTACACGTCTACTTAGTATGAGCGCAATTCCGGCTGCGCTTTTACCCCCATTGGCGTTTGTAGGACTGGCCCTGACCCTGTGGTTCTACAAATGCTGCATGATGGTGGTATTCCAGAATAAGATCATATACATGCCTTCGATCCCTCCGTTCTCGCGCGGGGAGAAGATTGAGGATTATGAGAGGGCATGTCGGCCCGTGAGCTGGGAAGAGAAGCGCATCCGGTCGTTGGATGGGACGCAGCTTGCTCTTGCTGTTGGCAAGCTGTCGCACCGGACGGAATCTGGAATAGACGGGCAAAGCGGAGTGGAGGGGGAAGTGAGGAAGCATGTGGTCATTTTGTATTTTCAGGGGTAAGACTTTCGCATCCTGGTCTCAAAGTTTTTACTTGTATCACGAAACTGACAAATACATCATATATATAGCAACGCCTCCTCCCTCCCACCCCGCCTCCCCCTCCTCTCCGAACCCCTCAAAGCCCTCCACGGAAGCGGGACCCATACCGACTTCACCATCATCGCACTCTCGTACCGGGGATACTGGACCTCCCGCGGCCGCGCATCCCAGAAGGGAATCGAACTCGACGCGCTCGCCGCGCTACGGTGGGTTCAAGAAACCTACGCTCTCAACGACCCCGCCCACACCCGCCTGGTAATCTGGGGTCAGAGCATCGGCGCCGGCGTCGCCACGGGCGTCCTAATGCAAAACATCTCCAGCATATCCACTACTGCCTCCTCTTCCCCCCAGCGGCCCGTCAAAGTCCACGGCGCCATCCTCGAAACCCCCTTTGTCAACACGCGCCGCATGCTGGACGCGCTGTATCCGCAGAAATGGCTGCCGTATCGCTACCTCTGGCCATTTCTGCGCAGCTGGTGGGATTCGGAGGCGGCGTTGAGGGCGGTGGCGGAGACGAGGCCGGGGAAGGAGTTGCCGATTCTTATCATCTCGGCTGCCAAGGATGAGATTGTGCCTGCGGAGCAGGCGAATTACTTGGAGAAATTGGCGGTGCAGCTTGGGCTGGATGTTAGCAGGAGAGATGTGTCGGGGGCTTTGCATACAGAGGCTACTAGTCGGGCAGAGGGGAGGGGGGCTGTTGTTGAGTTTCTGAGGAAGATTGCAGACGAATAATATTGCGAGGTGCTTCTACGTAGATGGCAAGTTGATTGGCGTCTGTGATACCGGAACACGGGTCAACTATCTTGAAGGCCGGATAAGCCTATAAATGCAAGCCTATAAAACTACTAGGGGGTCCGGCGATTGCATCCGGCCTTGGGTGGTGAAGTATAGCAGGCGACCATACTTAAAGCGTTCCCCGACCCCTTGGAAACACAGCCTAGGCCAAACTCAACTCGGGACAGCAGCTTAATCTCAAGGTTAGAAGCTGAAGGGGACATATCACGAGTTCGCTAGCACAATACACCCTCAATTCGATTTTCCAGCTTTATAAATGCCGCTGGAAGCATTCAAAATGTCGGACGCTCCAACCGTGGACTCATAGCGCTCGCCAAACCTCTAGAATGGACAAAGAAGCATTCTCTCCGTCAAATGATGAATACCGCCCCCGCACGTCCTCCACTCCACCTGCCCGGACCCGACCAAAGCATCGACAACCCCCAACACGTCCCCGGCGGCCAGGCCCACAGCATCCTCCTACCGCGCACCAGCGTAATCGTAAAACCGGTCGAAGATGCAGCCGAAGCCCAACACGACGCCACGGTGCAACATCAGCTATACGACCTCCAATTCAGGAGAGAAAGCGATGGGGAAAGGCTGGAGTATCGCGTTGCGGAACCATTGACTATCACCACCGCAACTACTACTACTGCTGCCGATGGCAATGAAGATGACAATGAAGATGACAATGAGTGCTCAATCCGAAAATACGTTGCTGATGGCTCATGGACGGCGGCGCGGGTTATCTCCGGCATGCCGGATCCGGGGCCCTGGCGATGGGAAGATATACTACGTGCATCTAGAGCATTACATAGGGATTTACGGGAGGGATTCTGTAGGGATGAGCCGCCCTTCATGCAGCGGCGGAATCATAGGTGGGCAAAGGGCGACCGGGTTGCATGGGAGAGTGAGACAACAGGTGACGGAGTTGATATCATGGTGAGTCCTTATCGGGACATTTTCCGCCAGCTTGTGTCGCTGCGCGAACCCGTGGAGGTGAGGGGTATGTCGCAAATTATTTATGGGGATTTGCCGGGAAATGTGCTCTTTGCAGACCTTGGTGATGTAGAGATGGATATAATTTGGGAATCAAGAGGGAAAGAGAAGGGGGGGAGAAGAACAGATCCCCCCTGGCATCATCGATTTCTCTTTTTATTTCCGCCCCGTAGAATTCGCAGAGGAAATTATCGTTGCCGATGGGCTATTATGGTATGGCGGCGACGAGGATCTGGTTAGGCTCGTGGGCGAAGACGGATTCCGCTTGCAGATGCTGGTGAGGGCGTTGATTTTTCGTCTTGTGGCTGCGAGTGAGGGGACGAGAGAGACGGGTGTCTTTGATGAGGCGGAGCTGGGGAGGTTTGAATGGGCGTTGAGAGTCGTGAGGGCGGTGATGGACAGTTGAAGCATATACGGAGTACAGATTACTCTGTATGTCATATATCATACTTTTAGGAGTATATTTTGGATACGAGTTGATAGGCTGCAAATACGTATCTGTCGGCAGGGAAATTCAGGAAATATAAGAATACGAAATACGTCGCATTGCACCCCATACCTCTCTGTCCTATATTGACCTTGTTATAATGTCCGAACAACGAATACGCTACTGCGGGGAATAATGGCAGGGAATCCCCGTCGGCTCAGGATCCCGAGCTTCCATGCATATATTTGGCTGGCAACTTGATCGTTATTCTGTCGCCGAGTGTCTGCACAGCGTGATACGAAAAGACATAGCGTTGTAAAGAAGATGATGTACGATTGGCCCAGCTCAATAATCGCATTGCTTTGGCGGCGCAAATCATGCCGATGATAGGACGTGTTGGCGGGGGATATCGCCATTCCTGTCACCTACTACTAAAAGAGTCCCCGCATCCTCTCCCTGCCCGTCAACATGTCAAACTTGTTTCTATACTTCCTCATCTCAATTTCCAAAGGTTCAAAGCAACAAAGTTATAGCTCCGTTTCCAAAGATGGCAGACATGAAGATAAGCCAGGTATGTGCTTACTTCTCTTTTCTTTCGCGTTTTCAACCCCCGAAGGTTACCGACTGCACAATGCGGGGGTGTTAATTTCAGAGGAGGATTATCTGGAGTATAGAAGTATATGAGAAGAGAGAACTTTCCCAAACAATCTAAAATGCAGCATGGCATCATTCTTGAGGATCATATCTATATATCCGTAAATATCCTCCTTAACATCTCCACAGCTCTACATCTACCCCATCAAGTCCCTCCGCGGCACCCCCATCTCCCACGCCCGCATAACCCGCCATGGCCTTTCGTACGACCGGCACTTTATGCTACTCAAAGTGGAGCCCGATAAAAGCCTCAGAAACATGCATGTCAGCGTCTTCAATGAGATGTCCTTGTTCCGTACAGACGTCATATTTCCCAGCGAGTCTGTTGAGGGAAAGATCTTGGTTAGATATCAAGCGCCCGTTGGGCATCCCGATCGAGATGTTGTTAGGGAATTGGAGGTGCCGCTAGAGCCAACAGACCTCGAGACTCTGAGAGGTATAGATGTCGACATGAATTCCAGCGCGAGCAAGGCGTATGATATGGGGAAGAAGTACTCTGACTGGTTCACCGAATGTTTTGGGTTTGAGGTAATATTGGCGTATCTAGGCGGCAATCGGAGGCCAGTACTGGGAAATATATCCCCAAATGCTGTAGGGAAACAGCCGAGAGCTTCGGGATCAGATTCTGCAACTGGATGGCTATCTAGCATCACCAAGGCCGTGCCGTATCTTGGTAACGGTGCCTCTTCTGAGGACGATGAACGGATAACCTTTGCAGACGTTGCAGCCTACCTCGTCATCTCAGAAGCGTCTTTGCAAAACGTATCCAGCCGCCTCCCTGAGAATGAGCCGATGGACATCACCAAATTCCGCCCAAATATCGTCCTCTCCGGGCCCGTTGAGGCGTTTGACGAGGACTTTTGGGGCGAGGTCACCGTCAAGGACAGCATCAAATTCAATCTGACGTCTAACTGCGCGAGATGTCTTAGTATCAATATCGACTATGATACGGGCACCCAGGGCAGCGGCGAGTCGGGTTCCGTTCTGAAGAAGCTGATGAAGGATCGAAGAGTCGATCAGGGAATGAAGTATAACCCTGTCTTTGGAAGATACGGGTTCATTGATAAGGGTTCCGAGGGGGCGATCGTGACTGTTGGTGATGAGGCGGTTGTTTCGAAGAGGAACGAGGAAAGGACTAAGTTTTGTAGGTTGAATCCTCGTCCTTTCTTTGTTTCCCTGGGTGAAAATATGGTGAAGACTGACTCGATTATCCAGATTGGCCGAAATTGTCAAGCTGATTTGGTCAGGGGATTTCCTGTAATTTTCGGTTGAACTTCTAACACGCAGTGTTTCTGTAGTCTGTTGTTTTCTCGCAGCAAAACGGGCTATTTTATGTCAAGTGATTTGCCGAAGAATGATGATTGATTCGGCGGGAGGCCGTCTGGTATAGCCGTTGGGTGCAATCCCTTTATGAAGTATACATAAATAATCGCCATATCCCACCACAGTGAAAGGAGCGCCTCGCCCATTGCTACTTCGTCTTCAACGGAAAATTCTCTTGGGTACAGTTATCTGATGCCGTATGATGGGGGTTTCTGCCTTTTCCCCTTGAACTTCAGAGTAAGAGTTGGTCTATATTGATATCGATATGAGATCCAAGGTTAGCCGGAAGTAAGGTAGTGGGTATATAACAGTATCACGCATAAGAACGGTACTGGATTTGCAATTCAATGGATATGTTCAAGATGAGACAGGATGGACTCATGAACCTCTATATTGTGGAATTACTGCAATACTGGACGTTGAGAGTAGTTCCCATTGCTCAAGCTTGAGGTGGTGGGTTTTCATCGTAGCGAGTCAACAAATATGTATATCCCCGCTCTATATATACTCTACCTATCCCGTTAAGCACCATAACCGGCAAACTACATCGCAATACTTCACTGTACGAATCTACGCAATACACGTAACTCAATCCAAGCTAAATCCAAATCCAAATCCAAACATGCCCTCCGAATTCCCACCCCCCTCCCTCCGCGACCTGAGAGACGAAGTCGCCAACCTCCTCAAGGAAAAGCATGAAAGCGTCTCCATAGCAGAAACTGTGAGCCATATAGCATCAAGTTTAATATATAAAATTCAAGGGAAAAAAAAAAAAGAAAAACAAAAACAAAAACAAATTCACAAAGCCCTAACAAGCAAACTGTAACCAGGCATCCGGCGGCCTCCTCTCCGCCACCCTCCTCTCCGCCCCCGGCGCTTCCTCCTTCTACAAGGGCGGCTTAACCGTATACACCCCCGCCCCCCAATCTCTCCCCATTTAACCTCTCTAATATATGCAAATAGGTCTACACCCTCCCCTCCCGCCTCGCCTACGCCGGCTGGGCCGCCGCCGACATCGAGTCCTACGCCGGCCCCACCCCGGCCGTCGTGGCGGGCATGGCCGGGAACGTGCGCGCCACGCTGCAGTCGACGTATGCGCTCTGTGAGAGCGGGACGGCGGGGCCGACGGCGAGCGGGGAGGGGAGAAATCGGCAGCCGTAAGTGTTTATCTCCCTTCCTCTGTTTCTGTATTTCGTTTTTATAATGTGAAATGATTTGGTGCGGTCGGTGTGTAAAAACGCATAGTGAATTTGTGTTTAAGAGTTTTTTGATTTTGCTGAGAGGATTGTAGAGGCTACGTTGCGCTGGCCGTGTCGTGTGCGGCAGGCACGTATACGCGGGAGGTTGAGACGGGGTTGGGAGGGGATCGCGAAGGGAATATGGTTGCGTTTGCGCGGGAGGGGTTGAGGTTTGTTAGGGACGTGATTAACGGGGAGGCGAAGCTGTAGATGCTTCTCTTTTGTTCTAGGGGATAATGTATACGCTGGTTGTAGCTGCTAGTACCGATGAATTATGAGAGGATATGGAATGATCAATACGTGCTAAAATTGAATGGATATGGCTATCTTTTGCTAATGGACATGAAAAGAAAGGGAAGAATCCGGAACACCGCTACTAATCAGACCCATGCCACCAAGAACAAGACGTCTCAGGAGAAGGGGGATAATGGACTAAAACACGTAAAGACATCTCTTATAATTTCCTTTCATATATATACACTCATTAATGCTCGTCATCAGTCCATGGGAGACTAAATGTCCCCACCCAGTCCTCAACCTCCTGCCTGAGCAGCACAATTTCAGGGATCTCTTCACCCTCTCCGAGGAACTCCAGGAACGCCTTAACACTGGCAGGGTTCTTCCGCTTTTTAGCCTCCGCATCCGCCTTGGCAGTTTTGTCCAGTTTTTGCGTGATGGTCACCGCCCGATCGACAATATCGGCAACACGAACAAAATCCTGTGGCTGGAAGCCGCGAGAGGTCATTGCGGGAGTGCCCAGTCTCAATCCGCCAGGTTTCAGGGCGGATTTGTCACCGGGGACGGTATTTTTGTTGCTCGCCACACCGCACAGCTCAAGCACCCGCTCAACACGGGCACCGTCGACCCCGCGGTTCTTCAGGTCCACAAGTACGAGGTGATTTTCTGTGCCGCCGGAGACGATGTTGTAGCCCAATCCACCGCTGTTGGTAGATTTTCCGAGTCTATCTGCGAGAGCTTTAGCGTTCTCCAAAACGGTTTGTTGGTATGTCTTGAACTCTTGAGTTGTGGCTTGCTGTAGAGCCACAGCAAGCGCGGTGATAGTGTGGTTGTGGGGTCCGCCCTGATGACCGGGGAAGACGGACGAATTGATGGGCCCTTCAAGGTCGTACATGACTTGATCTCCCTTGGCATCTGTGCGACGGACGCCCTTGCGGAAGAAGATCATGGCACCACGGGGTCCGCGGAGGGATTTATGGGTTGTGGTTGTAACGACGTCGGAGTTTGTGAAGGGAGAAGGTACAACGCCAGCAGCGACCAATCCAGAAATATGGGCCATATCGCTGAGCAGGTATGCGCCAACGCTATCGGCAATCTGGCGCATGCGGGGGTAGTCGATGAGTCTGCTGTACGCCGATGTACCGGCGACGATAAGCTTTGGTCGGTACAAGAGTGCCATTTCTGCAAGTTTGTCGTAGTCAATCAAGCCTGTTGATTCGTCTAATCGATACGGGAGTGTCTCGAAGTATTTGGAGATTGCGGAAATTTTCTTGGTTGGCGTCTGATATCCATGGGAGAGATGGCCTCCGTGGGGAAGATCCAAGCCCATGATACGGTCATGAGTATTGAGGAGAGCGGAATATGCGTAGAGATTGGCAGGAGAGCCGGAAAGCGCTGGAATTGCGTCAGTTTATAAAATAGATAATTTCGCAGAAGGAGGATTAGTCTCACGTTGCACATTGACACCCCACTCCTCTTCGCTGAGCCCGAAAGCCTTTAGGGCACGCTGCTGGCATAACCTCTCGGCCTGGTCGATGAACTCATTACCGCCGTAGTACCGTGCTCCCGGGTACCCCTCCGAGTATTTGTCTAGGAGCTAGGTTAGCTGTTATACATCGTAGGGACATATAGATATATAGGGGACTAACTTTGCATAACACTCCCCAAGGCATCAAGAACGGCTTGCGACGTGAAGTTCTCTGATGGGATGAGGTTGATAAAATGCTTCTGTCTTTTTTTCTCCTATCCAATTCTCAGTATAAAGCTATCGTACACAAAGGCAATTGCGTATGGGGCGGCACCAACCTGCTGGAGGATGTTGTAAACAGCGGGGTCGGCCTCCTGTAGTTTCTCCGAGAGGATCTAGATTGCAACAGCGATTAGCATAATGAAACAGCGTCGAGTGTGGGTATATATAAATCTAGCCAAACGCACCGATTGATGGCCATCAGAGGAGACGTTGCGGCGTTGAGATAGCAGCAACCTGGCGGGATGAGTCGAGTGGCATCGGGGAAGCACGGCAGCTCTGGCGGAGCTCCCAGCGAGGGGAAGCAGCCTGGCAGCGCGCCTGCAGCAGGTGTTGAGAGACATTGGCACCACGAGCAGTCAGCAGCAGCAGCAGGATAAATAATGGAGAGACCTCTGCCACACCACAAGCAGCAGGATAGTTACTGACTGAGGACGGTGATGATGATGTCGTCGTCTAGATATCGAGAGTGATATCTCATCGGCGGAGTTTAGCAGCAACCGGCAGAACCACGTGATCTGGTCGGCCGACAGTCGCGATTATATAAGGCAGATAGTTCCAGTCCACTATCCCCATGTGGTTAGTGCGTGCATGTGACTGGCTAACCCTGGAACATGGTTGATCCACTCCGACACAATATCTGTTCTTCTTTTGATCTTTCTCTTTCTCTTTCTTCTTCTTCTTCCTCACACAACTAAATCCAAAATGACGAGATGGCTTGTTTGCCTGCTTCAGCTCTCGCGCTGTCCGGCGTCACAGCCGGGCTTCTGCGGGCGATGCTGACATGTTCTGGGCCCGCTTCACCATCCATAAAAGGAACAATTTGACCTCTTCTGATTGGAATGTTGTGTTCTCTTGTATCTGGTTTCCGTCGGATCTTGTGGCTGTTTCTCTTCTTTTCTCTACAAACCCGCTGTGTTTATGATCTTATGAAGATGTTCGAGAGATGTAAGGTGTAGGTTTGTGCGTATACCTATGCGGCCAGAGTGCTCAAGTTGCCTGTCCTGTCTGCAAGTCTCTTATATATAAATATAAAACAACAAACCTTAACCCAGAAACAGGTTTCAATCTTTTCCCAAAGCAAATCATCTTCCATTCGCACGACTTACTATTCACTATCACTGGCCGTTGTTCTACTATTTTCCCTCCTACAAACGAGGCCTTTATTGAAGGGTTCTGTTAGATTTGAGTTCAATAAATTCATCAATATCCCGCGTGAGCCACAATATTAACCACATTGTTATGTATATTTTCTAATAAGTTGAAAAGAGGTTCTATGCCCGCCCGTATCTCTTGGACCGAGAACTGGATGGGCTGAAATATATACAAGTACAAGCTTTTCAAATAATGCATACACCCGTGAATTCTCCTGTACAAAGAGATCCAGGGAATGAGGGTGATAATAATCGAAACGTAGCACTCAAACAACGGCTGTGAGACGGATACCTACATAAACAGCCCGTAGTTGTCGTCGTACAGTAGCAAGGGATATCAACATCGCCGTTTGCTGTCTACACGTGTCCGCAGCTGCATTGGATACGCACATGGCGCACTCTGCACACATCTCAACTACATCTCATCAACCATTTCCCAAACGTCAGGCCAATGCATCCATCAGAAGAAAGGGAAACTCGAGATCTATCATTATTATTAATGATTCTTGTTCTTTTCTTTTGTTCTCGAACGGTTGAGCCCCTTGGTTGCCGTCGCCCTAAAATCAGGCCAAAGGAGGAGGAATCTTAACTGGCGTGATCGGCAGGAGAAATATTGGGCAAAATGTTCAGACGGACAAGAGCTGAGATAAAAATTGGGACAGCAATTCTCTAGAGTTCTCTAGTTGCTGCAGATCAGACTGTATTCTCCTCGCGCACATACGGTGATATACAGCAAGAAAACAGCCAGAGAAACAGCCACTGGAAAGCGAAATGACGTGGTCAATCGACGATATCAAGAATTACAACATCACAATAATCGAAACTGGATGAGGTCAACAACCAGATATCCAACTGATGAGAGAGCATGCAAGTTGGAAGTATTATAGTTAGTTATGCGAGCCATTATTACATAAGAAGGAACTCCACATGCACTAAAAATAAAGAAAAGGATTAACGAGGACGCCCAGAATTATCTCCACAGACACCGGCCGAGGCTACAACGAATGGAGTCAGGCTGTAACAAAAAACCCGCAGTCAATTCTACGCAAACATCATTGGCCTGTGAGCGAGGTTATGATGATGCGGATAGAGACGCCGGTTCCTGGCATTTCCCCTCCATTACACAGCGATACATACAAGCCAGTAACCATATGCAAGGAACAGGAAGCCCAGGAACACCTTTCCCATGGTTCAGAGTGCGAATGATGTATCGCTGGATGTTGTTGTTCGAAACAAACCGGGCAGTCCAATGCAATCTGGGACTCGAATTCTCCAGATAGTGCGATATGTCTGGGTGCGATGACATATATCCGTGCATTCCGGCCAGACTCTATCTTGTTCAAATGACTTCAACGTCTCAGATTTCTATACTACACCCATGGATTGAACATCTCTACAATCACCTTTGACGACCTGGAAATGGTTGATACATGTACAACTGCGAGAGGTTTGAGGCGAGTTCTGAAAAGGCCAATCTGGGTACTGTTGAGTGTGTTTCTACGGTGCGCTACTGTAGAGGGTAAGAGAGAGCGAATATCATATGAAAGAGAAATGAATATCACCGCCCGGTCCACGTCAGTGCTGGCCAATGCGAAGGAGCAGTCGTGGAACCAGGTAATTATCAAATAATCTCCCCGTCATTTGATTTCAAAAAATGCATAATATACAGGCGATGGATGCTGAGACCTTTGATTCTGATAGCCCTCTTCTTTCTTGTCTAGATGTTTTGACTTCTCAAAGGCGACATCATGGACAGATATTGAATCCTCATGATGATGATATTCAACCGAGCAACAAGCGCGAGAAGCAACGAACAGGTTCAGTTAACCATGAGCGCTGCTGAGCCCCGAACAGTGGAGATGCAAGCCACGTAAAGTATAACACGGCCGTACAGCGCCACCATTGGTTGCATGCGGGCAGCCAAGAAGCCAATATCACCAAAATGCCTGTACTTATGATCGGCCATTAAGGGGGGTTACGGCGCCACATTTTATATACACGCGATATACGGGCTCTTTACCGGACCACGGACCACGGGCAACAGTGTGCACTGAGACAACGCCTGTGGAAGTAGGCTTAAACAGCGCCAAACACGCCTAGAACAGAGTTCCAAACAAACGAGCATGCTCCCAAACTTGTTTCCGGTCACGGAATTTGGCGGCCGAGGGAGCACTATGGCCGTTATGAGGGGGAAGACGCATATCCACGAATACACGGCGCTGATGGAGCGGAGACGGAGAGATTATTTACACGCAGACCCCGTTGCTGGACCGTAGGACGGGCTCCAATACGCCCAGTACGGCGCCATACGTGGGCTAGAGGCTTGCTTACTGATGCTGGTCCACCGGCTCCATCTCATCCCTATTCTTCTTCTGCTTCGTCGCTCACCTTCTCCTTATCCTGCTTTCTCTCTCTTCAACTTCTTCTTCTCTTTTTATTCTCTCTCTCTTCCTCTTTCCTCCTCACGACATTCCTTTTGCACCATCCCATTCTCTCTTTCACGGTTTCTCAAACCGAAGTCATTCGTTTAGACTTATCCCCCCCTCGGTGCTACCTCAATTCTTTCTCTACCACCCTTTTTACCCCTAAAAACCAATTGGATATCAATATACGCATAGTACAGTCTCTACGGTACAGTTCGATCTTTAAACCATGCGTTTCGCATACATCGCCTCCGCGGCGCTCTTCGTCGCCAGCGCCGCGGCCAGGCCAGCCCAACAGCCGGCAGAGCCCGCGCAATCCACCGATTGCGATGAGTCCACCGTCTCTCCCACCGTGGCTCCCACTCCAATTCCCTCTTCCGCTGCTCCTGTTGCTCCCAGCTCCAGCGACTGCGAGGAGGACGTGACTCCAACTGTCACTCCCAGCCCATCCTCCGCTGCGCCAGTGGTCCCATCTGAGACCCCATCCGTAACCCCCTCTTCCAGCGAGGATTGCGAGGAGAGCGCCACTCCCACCCCGAGCCCGTCCTCCGCCGCTCCAGTCATCCCATCTGAGACGCCCTCTGTCACTCCTTCCCCTAGTGAGGATTGCGAGGAGTCCGAGACCCTTACTCCCACTCCTACCCCGTCTTCCTCTTCCGCGGCTCCAGTCGTGCCTTCGGAGACTCCTTCCGTCTCTCCCTCCCCCAGCGAGGATTGTGAGGAGACCCCTGTCCCAACCGTCACCTCTTCCGCTGTGACTTCCTCCGCGGCCCCGGTTGTCCCTACTGCCACCTCTTCTCCTTCTGCCTCTCCCTCTGAGGACTGCGAGGAGACCCCTGTGCCAACCGTCACTTCTTCTGCCGCTCCAGTTGTTCCCACCGTCTCCTCCACCGTCTCCCCATCCCCCTCCGCTACCCCTAGCGAGGACTGCGAGGAGAGCGAGACCCCTGTCCCAACTGTGACCAGCTCCTCCGCCGCCGCCCCAGTTGTTCCCACGGTCTCTTCCACCATTTCTCCCTCTCCCTCTGAGGATTGCGAGGAGACTCCCGTCCCAACTGGCACCTCCTCCGCCGCCCCAGTTGTCCCCACGGTCTCTTCTACTGTCTCCCCCTCCCCTTCTGAGGACTGCGAGGAGACTCCCGTTCCAACTGTGACCTCTTCCGCCGCCCCAGTTGTCCCCACCGCCTCCTCCACCGTCTCCCCATCCCCCTCTGCCACTCCCTCTGAGGACTGCGAGGAGAGCGAGACCCCCGTCCCAACTGTGACCTCCACCGCTACCAGCACTTCTTCCGCCGCTCCAGTTGCCCCAACTGTCGCTCCCTCTCCCTCTGAGGACTGCGAGGAGACCCCTGTCCCAACTGTGACTTCCACCGCTGCCGGCACCTCTTCTGCGGCCCCAGTCGTCCCATCTGAGACCCCATCCGTCGCTCCCTCTCCTAGCGAGGATTGCGAGGAGACCCCCGCCCCAACTGCCCCAGCGGTTCCCACCATCACTGCCACCGTGGTTCCTACTGCTCCTGCTTCTTCTTCCCACGCTGCCCCAGTCCGCTCTGAGACTCCCCCCGCTGCTCCCGCCCCTAGCGAGGACTGCGAGGAGACCTCCAGCGCCGCCCCTGTGGTTCCTACTGTGGCTCCTTCTCCATCCCACGCCGCTCCAGTCGCTCCCTCTGTCTCTACCTCCCCCAGCGAGGATTGCGAGGAGACCCCTGCTCCTTCCGCTGCCCCAGTCACCACCCAGACTCTGACGCAGTTCACCACCTTCTGCCCTGAGCCCACCACCATCAGCCACGGCACCCAGACCTACACCGTCACTGCTGTAAGTTTCCCGTGGGACCCCCGTAACACTGTACAACTGGGCTAACTTATGATGTAGCCCTCCACCTTGACCATCCCCGGCCCCGTTACCGTCGTCAAGCCAGTCATGAGCTCCACCGCCACTGTCTGCAACACCTGGTAAGTTCTGCCATACAACATTTCCGATAATGTATTGGGGAGCATCAATTGACCACCAAAATCACAGCCAATCTGCCACTCCCAGCTCCAGCGCCGCTCCCGTCGTTCCTACGATCCCCACCAAGGCTAGCCAGCCCCCCTTCCCCACTGGTGGTTACATGACCTCCGTCCCCGCGGCTGCTGCCCCTAGCGGTGGCTACCCAGCTGGCGGCTATGCCAGCCCATCCGGCGGTGCTACTCCCCCTGCTGACCACCCCGTCTTCGAGGGTGGTGCCTCCCGCGAGGTTGCTGGTGCCGGTGCCGGTCTTGCCGGTGTCCTTGCCCTTGCTGCTTACCTTCTGTAAGCGGTGGATATGATGTGCGTGGATAGTATTGTAATTATGAGGAGTAATAAAGAGGAGAGTTGATGAAAGCGTAGAAGGGGAGTGATAAGTACTTCGGTGGAAGCGAGTGATGATGGAGTACTATGAAACGGCGTGTGTTGCGTGCGTATGCATTTTTTTTCTATTTCATGTTTCATTGTCAAAAGCCATTCGTATGCATATGTAATATCTTTTCTCTCTCCTTGGTTAATCTCTGCAACAGATCGTTGTATTTAGTCCTGGCGTCACATAGAAATTTCCTTTCCTCGTCCGTTCTTTCTATGGCCTGCCTCTCTTATCGTCATTCTTGCGCGCGGTCTACCTGAGAAAAGAAATATATACGTGTGCGTGTGGTTTTTTTTGGCATGAACATTTTCCTTTCTATATATACGTTTCTTATATATTTTTCTCCACACTTTTCACTATGACGATGACTCGGATGGTGTTTTGTCTGTTCTTGGTCCGTTTATTTATTATTGGAGTGGACGCTTGGTGTTCTTTTCTTTCATCGTTGCTCTGTACTATTTTTATTATTATTTTTATCTTTGAAAATTACTCCCCTTTAACTTTACGCCTGTTTGCTGTATGCGATTCTTCTTCTTATTCTTTCCTTTATATTTTTCAGAATCTTTGTTTTTTGTATTTAGTCTATGCAACTTGCCTTTCCTTGCTCTGCAGTGATTCCGTGTCGGGTTCGTAGTCAACTGAGGAGAGACAGTCTTATGTCGGCGATAAGAAATAATTAGAGTAGTGACATGGCAGCAACTAAAAACTTCGTGAGGTGCGCAGTCAAACCTTTATAAGGAACTTGCGGATTGGATAGGTAAAAGCTATGGGTTTACGCTGATTGATATCGGAAACCCGCCTCTTGTCTCCCGCTGCCACTGGTCGCTCTAGCCCTTACATTATGAAATAGCAAGGATAAATTCCACGGGTCTACCTCACGTCATCGCATTGCATATTCGATTCCTGCTGAGTATATTGAGGGTTGGGAATAAGAGGCAAGCTTATATATACGACCCATGTCGTCAGGGGCAAGGAAAACTGGACTCTCCATAGCAGCATTGACTGACCATCACAAGCATTTATTCCACGATAATCATTCTAGTCACTCGTCCGAAAAGACAGGACCAGAACGGGATGCAGCTGCAGAGTCCCCACGCTGATCCCCGGGAAAAGTTGATCTCATTCTTCTTCTTTTCTTTTCTTCTTCTCTGCAGCTTCCAAACTCCCCCGGGGTTAAGTCCGGCGTCTACGGGACCAACGCCGGGGGTTGGCTAACAAGCTTCGGATGCCAATGTTGATTAAGCTGCCAAAAGGCTGGGCAACCCCGCGATTGTGACAGGGGACGCCCAGCCATGGGTGATGATTCCCGGACTCTGGGCAGTAGCTTGTAGGGATGACTGGTGAGCCGAACGAAGGGGTGATTAAGCATATACGGATTACGCTGCGAAGAGATACTGACGCTGATACAGCTATGGCCGTGATGAGAAACATCATACGTACGTACGTACAGACATTCAACCGTCAAAAAATGAAGCTATCCAACTCCAGGCTAGTCAGTTATGGCATCCCAGACGCGAGCTGATTGCTCCGGCTAAAAGATTCGGCAGTATGCACGGCTAGCTGCTGCACAAACACCGTTCTTTTGGCTCGAGAAATGCCCCAGACCAGGCTAAATAACCGACTCGCTTCTCCTATACGCCGTCTTCTCTCCACTGCACATCGCCATCTGCCAAACATCCCGCTCCGGGGTCTCCAGACTCCAGAGGCAATATAGGCTATCCCGTCCATAGCTCTCATGATTTTGACCCTTCTCCCATATTCCTTCGCCGCCGCCGAGCCTGAAGAAGCTTCCCTGGGGTCTCGCAGCTTTAATATACCCCATAGCTGTCTGCAATGCTAGCTGCTTATTCGTGCATGGAAGAGCAATTTGGGCTTCCTTCTCCACGGATCGCTTCTATTCGCCTCGTGCCTCCCCCGCAGTTGCATTTGTGCACTGTCACTGTCCCGGTCTATGTGTCTGGGCGTGGTCAAGATGCTTGACCGATGATGGAATAAAAACCCGGTAGGGACCCCTGGTCGCCTCTGTATGTAGTCATGTTTTATAATCAATTCGGTGCACTCGAGCAAGCAAGATCCTATCCCTCTTTTTCTCTGCCGCCTCCCCCCTTCCTTCTTGCTCTGTTGTCTTTTACGTCTTTCATACGTCTGTTTCTCTTCGTCCCTGATATAAAATAATACCACTGAGTAAAGGAGGAGGAAGCGAAAAAAGAAAAACACAATGGGAAACGGAATCGACGATTCCGTCAGGCACGATGATGCCATCAAAGCCAGCGACGACATCCCCCAAGACCCTGAGGGGGCAGTCGACCACTTGACCAAGCTCACGCCCGAGGAGCTGGTGTTGGAGAAGAAGTTGCGCCGCAAGATTGATATGCTGATCATGCCCATTGTCATCATTGTCTACCTGATGAACTATATCGATCGGTGTGTTAACAATCCGTTTATACAATGTTTACTCCCTGGCTAACCCTTCCTAGGAACAACTATGCTGCAGCGCGTCTCCAAGGCTTGGAAGACGACCTCAAGCTCACCCCGTCGCAGTACCAGACGGGTCTATCTATCCTCTTCGTTGCATACATTCTCATGCAGGTGCCCTCCAATCTCTTGCTGAACTATGTCGGTCGTCCGTCACTGTATCTGGGCTTCTTCACCACGGCATGGGGTCTCGTCTCCGCCCTGACTGCTCTAGTCACCAATTACGGCCAGATTGTTGCTTGTCGGTTTCTGCTAGGTTTAGTTGGTGGGTCTATATCAATTCTCTCATTCTCCCCCCTTTTTATATCCAGAAATAAAACTCTAACCTAGCAAAAACCAAACAGAAGCCCCCTTTTTCGCCGGCGTCCTCTTCTACCTCTCAAAATGGTACACCAAGAGAGAACTCGCCCTGCGCATGTCCATCTTCTACTCCGGTTCCCTCGTCTCCGGAGCCTTTGGGAACCTCATCGCCGCCGGCATCCTCGACGGTCTCAGCGGCGCCCGCGGCTTATCCCCCTGGCAATGGCTCTACATAATCGAAGGCGCCATAACCTGCTTCATCGGGCTGATAATCTGCTTCATTCTCCCAGACTTCCCAGACACCTGGAAACTCCTCGCGCCTGAGCTCAAACACGTCGCCAACCGGCGCATGGCAATCGAAGCCGCCGAAGCCGACGTCGACACGGGCGGCCGCGGCATGTCCCAACTAACCGGCCTGAAGCTCGCCTTCACCGATCCAAAGACCTACATGCTCGCCATCGCCTACATGGCCATCACCGGCGCATCGGGGTTCCAAAACTACTTCCCAACCCTAACCAGCACGCTCAATTTTTCAGAAACCATCTCGCTCCTCCTCGTCGCTCCCCCTTACATCTTCATGGTCTTCTACAGTCTGGCACACTCCTACTATTCTGACCGGATGGGAAACCGCTTCTGGTTCTTCATGTACCCGATCCCCATCACCATCGTCGGCTTCATAATCTTCATGACGACAGACGACTCCATGTTCGGGCCCCGCTACTTTTCCTTCTTCCTCATGATGTTCATCTTCGCCATGTTCGGCACCTGCTTCTCGTGGATTGCTTCGGCGCTCCCGCGCCCGCCCGCCAAACGCGCGGCCGCATACGCCTTTATCAACTCTGTTGGCAACTCCGCTTCGGTCTGGACGCCGTTCACGTATCGCGACCAGGATAAGCCGTATTTCAGGCCGGCGCTGGGGACGTGTATTGCCCTGGCGGGGATTGCGGGGATTATGGGGGTGTCGTTGCGGTGGTATTTGATTAAGCAGAATCGGGAGTTGGAGATGCTGGAGCAGGTGGATACGCCGCTGGGGGAGAGGGAGATGGCCAAGTTAAGGAAGACGGCGGAGGTGGAGGGGATTACGGTTGATGAGGCGAGGGTTTTGCAGAAGGGGTTTAGGTATATGCTTTAGTTGTTGGGAATCTGGGGGCTGGATTTGTGTCCTTTTTTTGGTTGGGGTGATGAGAGGGAGGAGGATTCGTTGAAATACTCTGGCTTGCTGTATTTTATTTTGTTTGGCTTGCAATGGATATATATGGATACCCAATTATACATGCTATACGCCAGTCTTTTTCTGAGCGTCCAGGATAAGTCTTTTGCAATTCGTAGACCATTTTTTGAACATATCAAAAGACAATATCATATCGATTGCCAACGAACAAGGGAATAATACCTAAGCTACATATATAGCCCAAACAGCAAAATCCAAAAACATTCGAATATATCGTCCCATCATCGTCATCCTCTTCTCATCTCTTCAAAAATAGCAAACCCCCTACAACTTGGCGTTAACCCCCGCCTTAGCCCTCTCCAAAAAGTACTCCCGCACCCTCGCTCTCGCTACCTCCACAACCTCCCTATCCTCCACGGTGGCAGGCACATTAACCTCCTTCGCAAACACCCCTTCATCCCCCTTCTCCACAGCCTCCACCGCATTCTCTACAAGCTCCCTCAGCACCCTCCGTAACGTCTTCCCACTCCGCGTCTTCGGAATCATCGCCTTGCCCTCGCCGCCAAACTGTATTATCCCGCCCAACGACGCGATCGGGCCGATCTGCTCACGCACCAGCGCGTTCACAGAGGCGAAGAGGGATGCGGGCGGGGTTGCGGAGATCTGCGACGAAGGGACGTCCTTTTGGTTTGGGTGTGGTTTGCGGAGGTGTACGAAGGCGAAGGGGAGGTGGCCCTTGAGCGGGTCGGGGATGCCGACAACGCTTGCTTCGGCGATAGAGGCGTGGGAGAGGATGGCTTGTTCAATTGCACCTGTACATATATTTACTCGTTAGAGCTTTGATTCTCGTTCTCTATTATGACAAGTTGAGGATAAAAGGGCATGTGGAAATTACTAACCAGTACTAAACCGATGCGCAGCAACATTGATGATATCATCACTCCGTGCCATAACATGCACGTACCCGTCCTGATCCACCATCCCCGCATCTCCCGTATCAATCCAACGTCCGCCAAACCGCTTCAGGTATCCCTTATAAAACCGCTCGGCGTCGTTGAACAGCGTCGTGAATCCCGTAGGCGCCAAAGGCATCGCCAGCACGATATTCCCCATCGTGCCATTCTTCACTTCGTTGCCCTCGTCGTCCACGATCCGCACGTCGAAGCCCGGCATGGGCTTCCCTGCTGACCCGGCCTTGATGGGGAATGGCTTGTGAATATCCTGGCTTTTATGGTCCAGTCCAATGGGACTGCGCAGCGCGAGTCCTGTCATCGGCGACCCAGACTCCGAAGACCACCAGTTATCAATAACCTGAGAGCCGGGAGCTGCGTGCTTCTCAAGTAGATCCTGATATGCGCGGATAATGCTGGGCTCGCTGCGTTCGCCGGCCAAAAAGAGGCCGCGCAGATGTTTCAGGCCGCCCCGTCTGCCGACCTCTTCAAAGAATCGGCCTTCGGGGTCTTCCTTGCGGATTGCGCGGACGGCGGTGGGCGCGGTGAAGAGGGCATTGACCTTGTGCTCCTCGACGATGCGCCAGAAGACGCCGGCATCAGGTGTACCGACGGGTTTTCCCTCGAAGAGGACGGTGGTCGCGCCGGCGAGCAGTGGGGCGTAAAGGATGTATGAG
Source organism: Helicocarpus griseus UAMH5409 (assembly GCA_002573585.1). Lineage (NCBI taxonomy): Eukaryota > Fungi > Ascomycota > Eurotiomycetes > Onygenales > Ajellomycetaceae > Helicocarpus > Helicocarpus griseus. The sequence continues at coordinate 95,121 of PDNB01000031.1, forward strand.
TGTCCGACAACCCAACCGATGTCTGAGGCGCAGAACATGACGTCGCCGGGACCCTTGATGTCAAAGAGGTACTTTATTGAAAGATTGAGGCCCACAGCGTGCCCACCAGCTTCACGGAGGACGCCTTTAGGAAGGCCAGTGGTCCCTAGACATAGTGTTAGATAGAAGCCTTTTCAAACACTTCGAAGCTAGGACATACCACTAGTATAAATGATATATAATCCCTCGTTGCTCTTCACAGGTACAGCTGCAGCCCTAATATTCCTTCCCCTCCCACTCTTAACAATCCGCTGCCAATTTCGCTGCCCATCTAATTTCATCATAGGCTTCCACCGCAGCTCATTCCGCTGCCAAACAATGACCTTCTGGGGCTTAAACGAGCTCTTGGCAATTGCTTCCTCGACTAGCGGTTTGTAATTGACGATGCGTTTGCCTCCCTCAATGCCGCAAGAGGCCGTCATGATTGCTCGTGGACTCGATGCCTCGATGCGCTGGGCCAGCGACGTAGAAGCGAATCCGCCAAAGACAGCGGCGTGGATGGCGCCTAGACGGGCAATGGCAAGGGCACCAATGAGGGCGGCCGGTATCATAGGCACTAAGCAGAACGAATTAGCATATCCATACTTCCTATCCATCGTGACGATACAATTCGCTAGAAAATAAAGCAAAAACATACTATAGATCAACACCACATCCCCCTTCCTAACCCCCTCCTCCCTCAACACGCCAGCCAACACCTCCACCTCATCCAGCAACTGCGCATATGTATACTTCTCCTTCACCCCCGTCACGGGCGACTCGTAGATGATAGCCACATTATCCCCATTGCCGCTGTGCACATGCCTATCCACGCAGTTGTAGGTTGTAGATATCTCGCCGTCCGGGAACCATGTCCAGTGCTCGTGACTGACGCCGCTGCCCGGTAGTTCCTTTGTGGTCCGTCGCAGGCTGGCGGAGGGCTGCTTGTGCCAGTGTAGCTGGGCGGCGTGGTGGGACCAGAATTTCTCTGGGGAGCGGAGGGAGAGAGACTGGGCTGTGTCTTGCGGGTGGGCGGACATGGTTTGGGTTCGTTTGCTGTTTATGGTTCGTTTGACGGCTACGTGCGGGCGGGTAGATAAGGCAATGGCTGGCTGGCTGGATGGATGGATGGAATAGGGGAAAATGCCGTCAGGGATATTGGGGGGCTTTCCCGGGGAGGTTCGTTAAATCGTTGGGGTCATTAAGAGAACGTGAATGGCCATCTAAAAGAGAGGCTGTTGTATTTGCTCTGGGAGTAGAGCTATATAGACAAGCAATAGATCGGGCATTCCTTAGTAGCAACCGACGGCGTGTGGGGTATATCGGGCGGGTTAGCGGAGAGATGGATTGATGGATGGATGGAGAGATGTTCTGGTATTATGTGTAACTTAGCACTGCAGCAGGCCAGCCACTAGTTAGCCGCGGGAGCTAGATGGCGTCAATGGGAGCCCATCAGTGTTAGTGTGTTCAGTCTTGTCTTCTTCCCGTGGCGGTTGAAGTTGTTTGTCGTTGTTGATAATGCGGAGGTTGGCGTTGGACCTCAGGATCTTCCCCAGACCCACGCCGGGGAGACTTGTATATAGAGGTACCTCTACATAAAAATTCGTTGTGAATGATACCTAGTAGTACAAGAACAATCCTTTTATCTGTGATAAGACAAAAAATTGAAAAGCAAAATAGACAGACCAGATCTGTTTACTAACTATACCTCAGCATACAGCTGTCATATACATTTCTCTTTTGTCCGGGCTTAGAGTTGTGTTTATACAAGTAACAAAGGGGATAACTGCCCTTTGAGCTCTCTTGAACCCAGTCACGAAAACACGAGCATTTATTTGCGTGAAAACAGTTGATGTGAAAAGTGAAATATGAAGTTCATGTATATCTGACATTGACCAGTAGAGTCATTCCATCTCTTGCGCGCTTCATCTGTCGTGTTGTTCCAGTCCCCACTTTGAATACCTAGGTCCTCAGCAAAGATCACCCTAGTTCACGTACATACATACAGATGATGTCTCCTTATCAAGTATAATAAAAACAGATCACAAAAGTAGGTCGTTTGAAAGTGAGCTGATGGCGGTGTAAGAAAGATAGGACGGGGAGGATAGGGAAGTAATCTGAAAAGGGCAAAAAACAAAAGGGATATAAGAAAAAAAGTTAAATGAAAAATGAAAAACGAAGATGTTCTATAACTGCTGTTAGTGAAACGAATTGCCATCTGCTCCAGCTCCTAGAAACAATAAGGAATCCCGAATAAACTCAAACCAACAAGAAATGAGGATATGGAACGGAAAAAAAAGAGACTAAAAGGAACATGACAATCCTTCAATGCCGGTAACACCCTAGCTGGAGAGAGACACGCGCGGGCATTCCAACATTCCTTATATAGTGGTAATGTGATCTGGTCGACCCATGAATACCCGCATTTTATAAGTCGGTGCCCGGCCGGACATATCATCGCTCCAATGAGAACGTGGTGAACATAAAATTTGCGAACCGATTCAGACCATCCCAAGTCATAGCGCCGGATATGTGTGGGGGAGGAGAAGTATGGAAGACGAAGAAAGCGGGAGGAAAATCGGAAAGGGATGGTCGCATCCCAGGACGATATGCGGTAGTGCGCGTCAAGTACAATCGTTAATATCGCCACTAAAGCTGCAAAAAAAGGATGGCTGCGACATAGAATGAAGAAGAAAGTCCGCTGAAGAAGAATAGAGGCGTGGGAAAAGAGGAGGCGGGTAGGTGCACCTGCATTCAACGCAATCCACACCCACCCAACAAAGGATTGAACGGGAAACGAAGCGGATAATAACAATCCCACAGGGATCGTAATTTTCGTTACTTCTTGTATAGCTCCATCAATTCAGAGAATCAGACACTTAATGCCACGGTGTGTTTTGGGTCGATCAGTCCGGAATTTCGTGGGATATTCCGGGCCGTTGTCCCTCTGGGTGCCAGGTGCTCTGCTAAGTGTTGGTCGAGAGCCGTGTTGTGTCCGTTGTTGTCTAAGTAGGCGAACTACATCATAGAACGCCTTCTCGACATTAATGCAATTCTTGGCGGAGGCTTCGACGAATTCGCATCCAAGCTCTTTGGCAAGCGCGGATCCCTCCTGCGAAGAGACTGCTCGCTCGATGGCCTTGTCACTTTTATTCCCAACTAGCATTACCGGAACCTTGCTACCAGCACCGGGAGAGTTCATGGGCGCTCCAAGGTAGCTCACTCCCGTCGGGGATCCAGAGCTTGCCGACTCCTTGACCAGCTGGATCTGGTGGTGGAACTTTTGTATCCGGGTGAACGAGGCGCGCGATGTGATACTGTAGACTAGCACGAAGCCCTCGCCATCTCTAATCCATTGATCTCTCAAGGCGGTGTATTCTTCCTGGCCCGCAGTATCCAGCACCTCCAGCATGCATGCCTGCTGGTCAATAACCACTTGTTTGCGATAGGAATCCTCAATGGTGGGGTCATAGGTTTCGACGAAATGGTTCAGACACAGCTATCGCAGTGTAAGCGCACCGTCACACGGGCCATCGTAGCTTAGTAGCTTGAGACCGGGGGGAGACCAGCAAGGATGGAACGAACCTGAATCGTAAGAGCGGTCTTGCCTACACCTCCGTCTCCCAGCACCACCAACTTGTACAGCTTCATTTTTCCCGCCATTGCTGCGGAATTCCAACGAGGGGTCGCCAGCTAAGATTGCTATGTCTTGATTTGCCTTGCTAGCAAGGGCGCAGAGTAGAAAGGAGCAACGAAGCAAGACGGCGTTCACGCCCCCGTCCAGAAGCTGATTCCGAATGGGATGATAATGATCGCAACAGATACCACAGATCGATAGCGATAAGAGAGCGGAATAAATAATAAAGCCAGGCAGTTACCGGAATGCCAAGATTCGGGGAGAACAAAATGGGGGAGGGAAAAAACAGCTCTCTTGGGGGGGAGTGCTTTAAGCGATACGCATAAGAATTGACTGCAGAAGAATGTCAGTCAGCAGGGGAAGTTCCTAGCAAGAATAGACCAGCTTGAGATCGAGGAAAGAAAAAAGACAACGGAGAGAGCGAGATAGAAAACAGGCGGGAGGGGATATATCGACAGTAAGAAGAACGATAGGTCCGACCACACCACGCGCACGGAATGCGACACAGCAACAGCGGATAGGCATTGACGGAGTACAGCACTGGGTCAGCAGGGGAACTGGCTTACTTGGATATGCCCAATGGCTGGGATGAGACGGCGGGTGGATGGTTACACACTGAGGAGCAGAAGCGTGGGAAACAGTATATGGGGATGTTTTATTATAACGTAGGGAGAGGAATAGTTGTGGGGAGAAGAGGAGGGTTCATCCGAAGTAGCACGCAGCGAACAGTACCAGCTTGTTGGAGATGCGAGATCACAGGGTAGAAGGAGAATGATTGAATGATTGATAGATAGATAGACAGAGGAGTGGATATGAAAAGAGAGAGAGGAGAGAGTAGAGTAGAGTGGTGGTGAGAGAGGAGAGGAGGAGAGGAGGAGAGCAAGAGGAAGAGAATGGGATGGGATAATGTAATAATGGGGGAGACAGACAGACAAGACTCAACTCGGGCTAACTACACGTGAGGGGAAGTCTAGACACATCAACAGATAATGGGAATGGTTTAAACAGTAGAAATAAAATAATAATGAACAGCAATGAACACTGCAATAAACGGAACAGAATAATTGTGATTATAATAATTGTTCATTCTTCAATTTATCTTCAATCCATCTTCAACCCATTCATTCATCTTGATATTCTTCCATCTGTTGTTTCCCAATCCAAGCCAAGCCTAGACCATGCCTAAGACTCAGCAGTGTCTGGTTAAGACACGTCTCGAGTCTAGTTAAAGCTACCCCCTAAAACCCCCAAACCCCCCATAAGCCCCCCGAACTATCCCCCTTGGAAGCAAGAAGAGGGGATTTACCCAACCCTATTCGCCTTATTATTGCTTTCTCTTTTTCTTCTTCTTCTTCTTCCTCTTCTTCTGCTCTCGAGTTCAACTCTCTCCAAGCGAGAAATCAGACTGGATAGCATCTCCACGTGGGTCGGCAGGCAAACCTTAGTATGAAAAGCAATAATGAGAATAATACAATAATAACTAGCAGCTCTTTTATTATTATCAGGGGTTTATCATAATGCCTTTGTCTTTGTCGTGTTACAGCTCCTGCTCTCTCCCTTGCATGGATAATTAATTATATTATCATCGCATTGGTCAAACCGCTAAATAATAATAAAAAAAATAAAAAAAAGAGGAGGAATTGGCGACAACAACAGAAGAAGCTTTTCCTTTACCTTTCGCGCTTCTTTCCCTCCTTTCCTTTAACCGAGCAACAGAGTTTCTTCCGCCATTATTAGATTGCTTCTTAAGTTCTCCTCGAGTCTCCTCCGATCATTATTCATTCATTCATTCTTGATGGAGCCCAACAAGCAACGCTAGCCCTTTAGCCCGAGTCTTGTCAGAACCTTCCACTCCACATGGAACATGGTCTATTCAATTTCCCTTCTCCACCTCGCCATGCGGCACAGGGTCTATGTCTGTCTATGGGGTCGAATGGGGCCTATGCCCGCCGTCCGAACTGCTGACAACCCGCCATCTGCGGGCTCTGGTCTCCATTTTGGCGCAAACCATAAACCTTCGCGCTCCTCTTTTTTGGCTTTAAAAGAGCCTGATATACGTAAGCCTGCAGTCAGTCGGGAGGAGTTGAAGGTAGCAGTAGTAGTTCAAGTTGCATTTCTCATTTTGGTCTTTCTCGCTTCAAGTTGCTCTTGGGACCTTGGGACCTTGGGTTGAAATTTCATGCTGCAGTAAAGTTAATGCTCCTTTTCCCCTCCCATCTCCGTCACTGTAACATCAACTTGATCTCGGTGGAAACAATGTAGATGCGGTTTATGCAGGGTAGATAGGGATGTCAAATGCTTTTGCCTTTTGGATCTCGACTCGCGCCTTTTTTCGGCAGTGGAACATGGTCCCTCCTGATGAAGTTATGATTCGCAACAAAGCTCCATATATTTCAACCATCCGGGTGGGGTGTTTCTTTCTAAGCTTCTATGCCGCGTTTGCTCCGCGCAGAACGAGCGGCACGAAGCATACCTTCCCTTCCCTTCCCTTCCCTCCCTCGCTCCGGCGCCGAGCGGGACCTCTCCACTACCGCGAAGAGTCTAGTAGGACTCTAGCTTCTCTAGCCCCGAGGTGCAGGAATGCCAACCACAGAGTAAACAAGCTGGACTCTGAAGACCTCACTCTTTGACAGCCAATAATTCAAAGTTGTGAATATCCAGAAGAAGAGGTACTTATGGATGTTGTTCAACGAAGAGTCTGACATGATTCAACAGTGCTTACACGGGACTAAGAGACGCGGTTGGGCCCTTTTTTCCCTATCACTGTATATATCACTGTATGCCATACCAACCATTCCATATATCAGTCAAATCACATCGAATTAATCCCGGAGCGAGCCGTTCCGCCCAGCTTTCACATGAATTTGAATGTAATAATAATAATAAATATCTCGAGTGGACTCCCTCGTGTTGAAGATCAGGGACATCCCGCCTTGTCTCCGAAAAAGTGGACATGTCAATTTAATCCATTCACCAGCAGCCAGGTCAACGGGATGAGACTACCGGTTTGTTGGAAGGAAACTGTCTCATGCAAGCTGCAACATGCAGTAACAAACGATTTGGCAAGGATACAGACAGGTGAGACCGTGATAGAGAAGAGTTTCTTCATCAAATCTTCCACTGTGAAGCGGGAGGCGAACATCACCAGCCAGCTACACGGCTTAGTCATCAACATATCTTTGCGGGATTCTCTTCCCTGTCCTTTCATCTCTTTCATTAGTTATGGTCTTGCAATGTCTGGCTGTTGTCTCTCTCCTTGATCGTCTCCGGAAATACAACCATGCAATAGCTGCGCGTTCGTCATCCCCGATTGTGTCTGAAATATGGCAAATTTTACCGGCATTCTATTGTTGGCGCGCTGTGACGACTCTGTAAAAAGAGTGCGCAATTATCAATAGACCCCTTGGGATGGGCCAAGGGATGGCTCAGAATGGCAGAGCTCTACGCGGAGACGGAGCCTGGGGACTGTCAAAGAAGCTCATGGAAACTCTATCTTGGCATCACCTCTCTTCCCCCTTGTCAGTATCTGAAACCCATGGTCCCGATAAAGCCCTTTGAAAGGAGACCAGAAGTTCCAATCAGACTTCCGCGTCTAAACCATTACAACCTTTACGAAAGGCTGGCATCTATGACAATCGCTGTATTTGCCCAAGCAGCACAGCAAACCTTCCAACAGGTGTGTCACTGGCAGCATGGCTAGCATTCAGGGGCAAACCGTACTTTACAGGCTATGAACAGGATAAATCCAAAGGAGCCTTCGGCCGAGAAGCCCTGACCATTTCATTTACAAGATCTAAAGAGTTGCAGATTTTAATGATATGCTTTCATGGATACTTAAATTTCATGTCCATTGGGCAGAGACATGGGTCTTTACGGTTTGGTTCCGTGCCTGTGCAAAACCTCTTCTCGAGAAAGCTCTTCAGACAAAACACATATGCAGTATCTGATAGATAGCCTTTGCTTCGTTTTGTCTTATGCTCGATTCAAAGCTTAAACATCGAACAGATAAGAAACATGACCCTTCCAAGTGTCGTTACGTCTGATCGTGGGAGGAAGGCGGAAGCTACTGGTCTCCCGGGATCTCGTTAGCTCTGTGACGGTGATAGTGATGGTGGCAGACGAGGTTTCTGCACAGGCCTTGCACATGTGAATGTGGCTCAGCAAAGGGCGCGCAATATCTCAATATCAATAAAATATTGCCTGCCCTTGATACAAAATCAACATCCATGTCAACTGCTTTTGCTGTGCGGATACATTGTTCAATATGCCATGCCATTAATTCCAGTCCTACCAACCCTGCCTACGGTTCGACCCGTTTACCTCACGAGAGAAAACACGATGGAAGCAACGAGCGGCTATGCTTCCGGTAAGAGTAATGATTTGAGCAAAATACCTGCCCATAAACCCCTCGATTATTGACAGGCCTTTCTTCAGTATGCCACTGCAGGCGATATCTCAACTACTACACCCCGGTATTTAACGGTAGGATGGCGGAATGTCCTTCCACGGACCAAGGCTAGTCGCGGGAAACGGGCCATCTCCTAGCTTTAATCCCGGCATGAAGTGACATAAGTCAAAGGGATCCTAGGCGGATTCGTGTCATATCGCTTCCAAACAAACGAGGTGCAGCAAGCTACATGCGGAGTGCATCATAGACAGGCCTGTCCCTTATGCAAGGGACGAAGCTACAAAACAATGCAACCTGTTTCAAAAGCCGCCCTTGATTTCTCCCGTCTTTTTTTCACCCTTGCCGTTTGTATGGCTATAAAGTATTTTATCTTCAATCAGAATTAGCATTGCTGACCGCGTTAGACTCACCCACTGGCCTAGCCTCTAGCTCCCAGTCCGTTACGACTAGACCTGGAAACTTCTGCAACTCCACGATAATCAATAAATGGGACCTCGTTCCTTATATCCGCGGGCCAGGTAAGAAGTCCCTAGGCTAATAAATTAAATAATTGGGCCTCCAAGAAGAAAACAGCCATTGCCCTATCAGAATTCAGAAAAAATGTCGCTTGTTGATGCTTCAAGCCTTCTCGCCGGGCTTCAACGGCGAAAGAGTCAAGCTGCACTTTTTCTCTTTTGGAGATGAATAGCATCGCTGGAAATAAGTTGTATTGCAGGGTCCTTGGAGCTTTATGATTCCCGTTCTTCGTCGTTCTCTCTCTCTCAGAGAGCTGAGTGAGGGTTTTGAAATTCTCTTTTCATGTTTTTCAAAGCCCGTTCGATGCCGTTGATCCGTTGCGCTAGTCGCCGTTGACGCGCAACTGCCAAACTATTTTTCGAATATGGAGTAACGACCATGTCGATTGCTCGAGCTGTTGTTCTGCTAGCAGGCGATTTTCAAGAAATCTAGACATGATGCCCCGCCAGCGCCAACCTACGCAGTATAAAAAGAACGCAAGCGTTATCTTTTGGACCTAGATCTCGCAACAAGTTTCCCTCTTGCAAAAAAAGGATTATCTTCCCTTCCTTCTCCCCGCCGCGACTCCTTCCCTGCTTCGGAGGGAAGAAGCAAACCCCCCCCGGTCGACCTAACCACAATTACTTTACCCCTTCCAAATTCCCAGGATGCGGTCTCGGGATGATCGTCCCAAGACGGCTATGGAGCCGCGTTCTACGAACAATCTATCGCTTCTAGCTCCTCTCTTCCACCTACCAGCATCCATGATGCTTCATAGAAGGCACCCAAACTGGTTAGAAAGGGTGCCAGTCTCGGGACTTGACCGGGGCCCCGGGAGGGCAGGACATTCTTGAGTTGGGAGCTTTCTCCTTTTTTTCAGATGCATTTTGCTATTTGTCAAGTCAAAACTGCCATGTAGGTTCAATTTTCCCGAGGCTTTGGCATTTTCTAGTCCTACGTGGGATGCGGAATTTGCGGTTTGGGGCGTCTCCTCCTTATCAGGATGGTGCTGTTTTGAAATTCTCTTGATGTAGCTAAATACAGCAAGAACCTGATAATGCAGTGATCTCCAATAATGGGGAATCTGAAGAATATCTAACACGACTTTTCTATGCGTTATTTCACATGTATTAGTGTACAAAATCGAATCCTATGCTTTTCCGAAAGACAGCGGGATGTCATAGGGTTTGGATAGCACTCCCATGGACATGAATTGCTGTCAAGTATTGGAAAACATTGCTCTCCCAGAACGGCCATACTGCCCCTTCCAATGGCTAGTGGTGAAAATCACGACTGGGCAAGCACGACGATGTCTGTGCCCGGCCTGTTCTTTGATGGCACGCAATTTTCAATGAGACGAGAAGGGACCATTTGTCAGTCGCATTGAGCCATTCGCTCAGAAAAAAACCAGGAATAGTGCACATAGCATTCTGGACAACGAAGCGCTTCCTTCAGAAAAGCATGAGATGATGCTAGATAATCAGGGACGCCCTTCCGTTTACCACCATTGTCCTATCAACCAATCTACACACAGTATCTCTGACCGGATACATGTGTGTGCTCCACATGTACCATTGTTCAATGCTAAGGTCGAGAATATCATGTTACGCCGACTCAAAATGCACAATGGCTCTTCACAATCTGTCATGATATCTCCTTCAGCCCATTTATTTTGAAGAGTTCAAGACCTGGCAGTGAATATGACAAAGGGGTCGACAGCACAATATGTCGAGGAGGACTGACGGCAATGACATGGTTAACATAGCACGTAAGGACATATACAGGTGTGTACGTAGATGGATTTGTCTTAACTGCCAACGTAATTAGCTGTCAAGCTACTTCTCGTCTCAAGAAGAAAAAGTTCTGGATAGCTTCGATTTTCTGCTATGCTGCTGCCACTCAATTCCACCTGCTGATTGGGACAGGGTCGGGTAATCAAAGGCGAAAGAACAATTTTATAACACTTGAGAGTCGATACCTTTTCTTCTCTTCGCCATTCACTTTTCTCCCTTTTCAATCAGTGAATCTTTAGCATCTCTTCGCATCGTTTAGGTGGTAGTCGAGAGAGAGCAAGCGCGGAAGTTAACGAGTGTAATTCATGCACAAACCCCCTTCTTTTAAAAAGGCCCGAATTTTAATATTAACCTAAAGAACGATTCCTCAATTTGAAGGAAGACAGAGCAATAAGAGTTCCCTTTCTTTAAAGCAAACATCCTAACGGAACGGTGGATGGTCAGTATCAGATCAAGGTTTCTAAATATGTAATTAGCTTTGGCAAGTATTCGGGTGTTGTTCATAGGGGCTATATAACGTGTATAATGTTTCCGTCGTCAAGAGAGGCGGAGAGGGGGGGCCATACTACGCAGTCGCATACGTATAGATCTAAACCCTCCGAAACAGCTTTTATCTACATCATTTTCGATTTCCCAACACATATCGGGCGGAGTCATCCTCAACTGTTCTCATATAGACTCCATATACTCAGTTCCAATTTTCTCCTTTTTCTCAGATCCCATCTGTTGTCATTCAAGGTCAACACGCTCATTCTAGATAAAGGTATATTGTCAAGTTTCTCGCTCAAAACGCTGCGCTGGTTGAGAGCGTTGGCAGAGACCATTTCATCCAAATGTCTCTCAGCTCAATGGATGTGGCCTTCTATAAGGATCACATAGCAGCAAGGGCAAAGCATGCTCATTCTATTACCCGGCGTCAGTCTGGACTTGGAGTTTTGTTCTTGCTGTTGCTGACAGGCGGGTGGTGACTACATAGTGGTACTGTGTTTGGGTGAAGGTTGTTCGCCATAGGTGAGTTGTATTGAAATAGCACTGAATCGTCCACTTGCCGATGCGGACTACAGGCGGAGAGAAAACAGAGTGACATGATATTGCTTGGCCTTGAGTGTGATAGAAGCTGAACCAGAGCAGTTCCAAGGCTGTGAGTGATGATGTTATTGAAGTAACTCATACTAACATCTTGAGCAGCTCTCAGCCTCCTATCTCCAGAAGCCGTGTAGATAAAATAATTTATTAGATTCAGCAGTACCACGATACCACAACCATCACTCGTCACTAGATAAGATGTACACAGTAACAAAGCAGATGAAAAAAGGAATCGCAGAGATAATAGCCAAATCAATAGCACCGCTGCGTGTCTTCTTAGCTTGCTATAGTCTTCGGGTATACGACAGCTGGGACAGTCTGTAAATGAAATGCGGATAGCTGCCGTTCTTGCAGACAGTCTTTTTTACTCGCGAGGAGTAAGGAGTGGAGATAATCCCGAGTAAGCATACTGCAAGCAGCATATTGAAGATGCAATGTGTATCCAATAGAGTAAAGGGCTCGAGGTACAATGCCCGCGGCACTAATGGGTATACAACCATATCTGCGTCTAACTTGAAAGCTGGAATGAGCAAAGCAGTGATTTGGCTCAGAAATAACACTTTCACTTGCTACTAGCAGTCTCTTTGTGGACTTAGAAAGCAAATATGTCTGTAAGACATCACCACATTCCTGAACATAGTATCTTGCCGGGGATGTTGCCCATAAAGGGAAATATTCGAGACACCTAGCTCCCACATAGCGGTCTGCTTGAGTTCAAAAAGACGTCTGTGTAGTACAAAAAGGAACGAACGATATGGCATACACGCCAATTTGAATATGAGCGCAGATGTGGTTCGTTTTTGTAATAAATAAAAAGGAAGGGAAGGGAGAATGTAGAAGCACATCCTTCTTCTGCTCTGTGTCGGGGGCTGAAGTTTGAGAGGGAAAAGTAGAACATGTTGGTGGTTCGGATCTATCCATGGATGTATTTCATATACCCTTTCTTCTCCATCAACCTTCTGTCATTGCTTTTCCTTCCCCTGCTCTGTACAAATTCAAAATATAAAGCGTACATGTACCTCGCCTCCATACAGTTTGTCCGTAATCGTGTGAAGATGTCGAACAAACCAGCTGAGGCGATAGCATATCTTGAAAATATTCTAGATGAACAGCTGGTGAAAGCGCATTGGCACTGCCCAAGTAAGAAATTGATATGCACCGCACGAAGATAAGGGAGCGCACAGCAAGCATGCGCCTGTCTCTTGTCGGCAAGTAAAGTAAATTGAGGTGAAACGAAGTTTGAGGGGAGATATCGTGCCTCATTTTCTCGAACATAACAAGCTCCAGGGCCGGGTGGAAGGGATCCATGGGAACGAGTTCCGGGTGTGAACCAAAACACCATTTATTACTGACTTTCGGGAAGCTAAATCTAGAAGATTGAAGGTTCGGCAGAAACTTGTTAATAATGAAGTCGAAAGATCTAGATATATCAGACGTAGAAAAAGAAAGCCATTCAAGTAGTGAATGAAATAAATCAAAGAGAAATACCAGAAGAATATGTGCATCCTGCTGCTACTCATTCAGGATGCATGGACGTAAAGTAGTAAGATAGAGAATCAAGCAACTCCAGCGCGTGAACATGTTTCTCGGTTATTCGTCATAGACTTCTTCCTCCATCATTAAGAAGAAACCGGCAAAGATGAAACATCGAGTCTCTGCTCCGAATGAACTGTTGGTGATGAGCGCGTGAAAACCCGGGAGATTCGGAGGCAGGGATCACAGCATCCCTGCGGCACGGCAGAGAATGGATAGATTGACCAAAGGAATCTATTTATCACAGACTGTCCACGGCTCGTCACAATCAAGGGTTCTGATCTTTTCCACAGAGATTTTGAATGCTAGTGAATGAAGAAGTATCTCATCTAGCAAGTAATGAAAAAAAAAAAAAAAGAATGAAAGAACATGAGCGAGGGAGACTCAAAAACTGCTGTTCCTCCTTTATAAACAAATGTACGGCAATCCATACGCGTAATACAATACAGATTGATAGAAAGTTTTCGGCCGGCGTCGACACCAGATCCAACCAGAGCAGCCACATGCACGGCGTGCAGGGGATGAAAAGCTGTTCCTTGAGAGCCGTTGAAAGTTATCTTTCTTTTTTTACAGCTATTCTGTTGCTGGACGAGGCAAAGACTCAAAGAGGGGCAGATTGAATTTGAGATAAGAGTTTTTCTCTGGGAAAATTCAAAGAAGAATCCAGGCTGATCTGACTTGAGAGTTGAGGAAGAGGAGGGGTGATTTTCCACAATTAAATGGGGATGATGAACAGATCTTCGTATCTTGTATGTGTACGGGCAATAAATACACGGCGGTTATAGTGTGATGGACATATATGTATTTATGACTAGTCAATCGGGTTATCCACTGCGCCTGTCAAGCTACAGTCTGAAACATCTGAAATGGTAGAAGCAGTTCAGTTTCCCTCATCAGAGAGGGATAGACAGGGACAGAAAGAGCTGTTGCTGGACCACATTCAGATAAACAATAATACTAATAGTAAAATAATATCAACCAACGAATTTATCTCGACTTCATCGAGTTGATACAGACAGTAAATACAGAACCCGCGTGGTGGGGTGGGGGCGTGGGCAGCTGGAGAAAAAGCAAAATCCCAACCAAGAAAAAAAAACAAAACAAATTGAGAGTAATCGAGGGCCAGTCAAAAGAGAAGAGCTGTCTCAGAAAGCTGTTTGAAATATCTTCTGTTTTCAATCCCTGATCTACCTATTATTATTTCTGAGAGACTCAGAGAGAGGCAAGGATAAGGACGCCAGCTAGGCCGGGGGGCTTCAGCTAACCTTTAACTAGCCTTTAACTAACCCTTAACTAGCCCTTAACTAACCTTTAATTAACCTTTAATTAACATTCAACTAACTTATACCTGACCTTTAACTAAGCTTAGCTAGCTAGCTCCGGTTGATCTGTATGTATCAACGGTATCATCACGTATTTTTATGCTCTTTTTCTCTCTTTTTTTCTCTCTTCTTCTCTTCCTCAATTCCACCCACTGCAATTATTAATTATTACTAAACTTGAGGCGGATGGGGCATAACGATGATGCAAATATGCAGATAGTAGTAGATACGCTGATATTACAATTTACAGCTTCAGTCTCCAGTGATCAGCTTCATTCGATTGGCAGCATCCCATACTCTCGGGCCCCTTGAAGGCACCCGATGACGGGCTATCATGGGCTATCATGGGCTCCGGGTCAACGGCCAATGCTACAGCCACGCCTGAGCCCGGTTCCTTTCTTGTAAGTTGTTTCTGCTCTTCCATCTCCTTTCCTTTCCTCCCGTCCTGTGGCAGTGTAGAGTGTTTGCTGAATATCTTTCTCTCCCCCTCTAGATCTCCGGGCTAAGTAGATGGAGTGGATTCCCGACCCGTGTGTATCGTGCACGACACCCACGCAACTAACCAGATGAATGAATAATAATGGCAGTTTCCATCATGAAGGCAGATATGAATTGACGTTGTGAGAACTGTGAGTTTTTCTGTTTTTCTGATATGCAGGCCAGGCCCCCTATTCCCACGCTAGGCGGCTTAGTGTTGCCCCTTGGCCCGATCTCAAGCATCAATCCAACTCCAACTCCTCCACTTCCCTCGCATCCTCACAATCCACTTCTTCAACTCCTTACCTCAGTGATGATGATGATGGTGGTGGTGATGATGATGGTCTGAATTGCTATCACTTCCCCCCCTCTCTCTGTCGCATAACCAATGTCTTCCATCCCCTCCCTGTTCCTCTCCTGCAGTGTCTTCTAGGTCTGTTCTGCCCCAGAGTACCTTGCAGCTTCAATCATGCTATGCGATCGCTGCTATACTACCTCTTACTGACGAGCTACAATTCCAGTCCTTCGTTCCCTATTCGACCGCTCCTATCATTCACCATCGTACCTGTTGCCAACTCTCGTTCAACCAGCCTTCGCGACAACACCACTACACCTCCCTATCAATGTAGCTTACCCCAGCTACAGCTACCTGCATACAACACACTCCGCAACACTCCGCAACACTCCGCAACACCTACCAACCCCACGCTCTTTTCTAAACTATACATACCAAAATACCTTTCCTTCCAACCGCCTGAGTTCCGGCCCTGTTAATATAGATTGCCAACCATCATACGCATCTTGAAACTGCGTTTCTTTGCCTGCCGTATGTCACAGAATCTACCCCACAGTCCTGTTCGCCGATTCCAATTTCACGGCTGTGTATATTATTGTCCTTCAAGGCTTGCCCACACAGCTAATCCCCGCGACAATAGCTTCAAGAGCATACCTCCGAATTTTATACATTTCCTTTTCCAACTGACACACGACACTCATTCTTTAATCCGAGGTTGCATTTCGCCATATACAGTCCCATTCGCACCCGCCACTGTGCATGACGTTGATTGTTGCGCCAACCCCTTCGCTCTTCTTGATAAACCAAGCCTCGGAAGGGCCTTGACCTCTTCTCCACAACATCCCCGACCTAGTCATGCATGAATTAGCCAATTGAACGAGGATCGCGTCATGGCTTCGGACGGGGAAAACGATTATGGATATTTGGCAAAGCCCCTGCCAACTCCTAGTGACACCTCCTATAGAATCCCCGCCGCCTCCATGTCATCACGTCGTCCTTCGTTGCCGCGGAGGACCTCCTCCCCCGGCCCTTCTTCTTCCCCATCACGTTTCTCCGCCAACCCTTATGAATCCGAAGGTCCTTCCAGTCCCCTCGATGTCGCAAACGACGAGACCATATCCCCATTAGACCCTCGACGCTTCACCCCGACTCTCCATGCATCCCTCGTATCTGAAATCTTGTCGCTGCGGCGCGAAATGGAGAGCAAAACGAGGGAAATGGATAATCTTGAAATAGCCTTAGAAGATACAAAAGCTGAAGCAGAGACTATAGCTGAAACGCTTTCAAAGACGACCAAAGAAAACCGCTCTTTAAAAAGGCAGCTAAATCTCTTGGAGGGCGGTTCCTTGTCTGCCATGACAGAGCTGTCTAGAGAGCGTGACGAAGCCCTGGAGAGCATATCAGATGCCAAAAAAAGACTTGAGCAGTCCCAAAAGAGAGCTCGGACCCAGGAGGAGGAGCTAGAACGAGCGCAGATGCTATGGGAGCGAGATAGACAAAATTGGGATGAAGAGCGGAGAAACTGGGAGCGCAAAGTCCACGTGGTGGAAGGCCGGCTTAAATTAGTCCTTAATGAGGTCGCAGCAGCCCAAGCTGCGGGCTCTTATTCTAAAGGTCCCGATGGCGAGTTTGAAGACTCGATCCGGGACGGGACCACAGCCAGAGGCAGCGACACCAACAGTATCCGCTCGAATAGCGTCTTGAGCCGCCGTCGAACGAGCACTGCGAGTGTCAGTACGCATGATGGCGAGCCCCCGAACCATCTTCGGTATTCTGTCATCAGTCTGGCTAACGGCCATGGAACCAAGCTTGACGGTCTGAACCTAGCAGACGAACTCGCCTTCGATGAGGAAGAAGAGGATACAATGAGTATGGATGATCGGCCGGATTCGAGATCCGCCGTTCCCGATGAAAGACCTATGTCGATGCAATCAAGAATGAGCGTGGTAGGCCCAAGACGTACTTTGGACATGCCAGTTGATGGTTTTGAAGGATTTGGCTCGCCCGATGCGCTTGGGCGGCGTTCAAGGAATTTAGACATGATTCCGGACATTGAAGATGATGCAAAGACGACCACTGCACTACACTTTGAATATAGAGACGTTGGAATTCAGTATACCCCACCACCGTCTCCAAAGATCGCCCCGGAACCAAATGATGACATCCCTATCCTCGACGAGACAACAACAGCAAAAGACAAGAGCCATATAAACAAGGAGGCCCCCGCCTACCAATCGAAAGACAGCAGCACCGTAACAGTAACAGTTCAGACAACGTCTTCCGCTTGCCAAACAACAGGAGACCTTCCAAGCCCGCCATGGACTCCAAAGGTAGACGAAAGTCTAGCGAAGGATTCCGCTGAAGCTCCGGCTCCAGCTCCGGCTCCAGTTGTTGCAACGGCTTCCATCTCGACTCAAACTGATGATGTCATTATCAAGGACAAGGAAACCCACCAGCTAGAAGAAGCAATTCGTCGGCCGATGACTATTCCAACAATCACAATTGAACCCCCAGGCTCAAACCCTCCATCTGCCAGGAACAGTGTTGTATTGCCGCCGCAAACCAAGAGTATATCATGTCAGACTGAAATAAAAGCAGTCGTCGATGTACGGTCGTGTGGCATGCAAACGGAAGAAATCCGTGTAGACAAACGTCCCGTCAAGCTTCCCGCGACTCTCCTTCCGTCCGCAATTATAGACCGACCTGCCAGTCCAGATTCCATAGATCTCCCTCCCATCCAACCATTCCGCGCACCACCTCCCAAGTCCGCGAAGAGAAGATTCAGAAATCCGCCACCAGTTGAAGCTCCGCCGGCCCCAAGAGCGCCCTCTCGGAGTAGAGAGCCCGAAAGGCTTCAAGCATATCCTGGAAACAATGACAATGGCCCTCTCTCTGTGGATGTCAAGCCAGAGCTTCGACGTCCATTTAGAACTAGTAGTTTGTTTGCTGGGTTTGAGCACATCAGTGACGATGAATGGCCTGACCCACCAGAAGACATATTTACCGATGACGAGCTTTTCAACCGCCCTCTGGCATCCTACACATTGAGAGGCGGAAAGCTGGTTTCTAAAGCTAAGACTCCTCCATCAATATTGGACGACAATCCTCTCGAGGAACGAGAGAAACCCCCAGAAGATGATGAGCAGCATTCACCAAGGTCCGTATCCGCTGCTAACAAGCATTCTATGGCAGCCGACAAAACATCAAACGGCAAGCGACCACCCAGGCCATTGAAATTGGGCAATGTTGCGAAGCAGCCTGATATTCGCCGTACTGCCATGATTTCCAGCTCCACTGCCGCTCACCAAGCATATAGACCTCGCAGTCCAAGCGCACCTAGTATCGGCAGCAGTGGCGCTTCCAGCAGTACCGCGGCCAAACCCCCCTTCCCAGTACCAGTTAGATTGAGCTCGCGCAAAGTCCCTACTAGTGCAAGTGAAGGTGCTCAGAGTCCCACACCTTACAGTAATGGGAACTTCCCCGAAAGAAATGGCCGGTCCAGAGATCCTCCACTCCGTAAAGTGCGGTCAGACGCTGTAGTGTCGAGAATGCACCAGCCTAGTCGTCAGCAAAGTCATTCACCTCCGGCTATGTCGACGTCATCGGCTGGCCGTGAGAGCCCGCAACTTCCACCCATGCCCTTTGACGAAATAACGGCTCCTCATAGCAGACGTCCCGGCAACATGCATTCAAGCCGACGGCCTCAACTTCCTGCCAAATCCCACAGACGGCAAGAGTCAAATGCGACGTCGGCGCAACCGACCAGTGTCGTCGATGCAATTGCGCAGACCATGGTGGGAGAATGGATGTGGAAATATGTTCGGAGACGCAAATCGTTTGGCATGTCGGATAATACCAAAGACGGATGGGAAGTAGGTAAAACCACTGAAGAAGTATCTGCGAACATTACTGGAAATGGCGTCAGGCATAAGAGATGGGTATGGCTAGCACCGTATGAGCGCGCAGTCATGTGGAGCAGTAAACAGCCCACCAGCGGACATGCCTTGTTGGGTAAAAGTGGTCGAAAGCGTAAGTGTTTCCCCGCCATGGAGCAAAATGCTTTGGGTACTTATTGCAGGAAGATCATTATCGACTGACTGTTCTTTATAGTAACAATCCAATCTGTCCTTGACGTTAAGGATGACAATCCGCTACCCAAAGGATCCAGCCCCAATAACCAGTTTAACCGCTCGATTCTGATCCTGACCCCTCAAAGAGCCCTCAAGTTTACGGCTTTGACAGTTGAACGTCACATTGTCTGGCTCACGGCTCTGTCATTCTTAAGCCACTCGTCAATGGGCCCCAATGACCTCGCGTCCCTACCCCCGGTGCCGCATGAAGAATACCCCCCTCCCCCAGCCAACGCCTCTTTGAGACGCAACCCAATTCGCGACTCGATCCGCGTAGCCAAGGGCAAGACGAAGGCCCCCGCAAATTCCAACCGTCCATTCCCCTCCCAACCCGCCGTCCCAGAAATGCCCTTTGATGAAGATGACGAGAATGATCCTATCGCCGATGCCGCCGACCCTCCCAATGTCCCCCGATTTTCCTCCCACGCCCGCAAACGCAGCAACACCGCACCTCGACTCCCTCCAAGCTCGTTTAGAAGCTTCTCCAATCACACAACCGCTCCGTCGACATATAGCAACACCACGGCCGGCTCTTCAGATTTATATTCGCCCTCAGCTGTAGGCCCGTCTGGTGTCCAAAGCGGCCGGAGTAGCGTCAGTCACCGCACCTCTGAAGCCAGCGGCCCGTCCAGCGTTGGCATGAACAATTTCTTCGAAGCGGTGGGCACAGTGCGCATGGAGGCGTTTGTGGATGGGGGTGAGCAGGGCCGTCCACGAGGCGGTGGACATAGTCATAGCCGTCGACCACGCGGTGGCGGCGGCGGGAGAAGGAGAAGGGATGCTCATTACTGGCCACCGAATAGTCCGGAGACGGACTTTCCTGGTTCAGAAGATGGGGATGTGTTCTTCCGGCACGAGGATCCGTTCCGAGGATTTTAGCTTTTGTTCTCTAGGGGTAGAGAAGAGTAAGGATTTTTGGTCCGGCCCTCACGCTGTGAGGCGGACTTGTACGTCCGCGCCGTAACTTTTCTTTCCATTCCCCCTTTCTTGTCTTTGATATAAATGGATATGGGCCTATGTACGCTTGCGAAGAAGGTAAGCATGCGAGCATGCATAAAGAAGGAAGAGACTTTGATCTCAATACGATACCATTGTACAAATAGCCGTTTGGAAATCCTCCATGATATGTCTCCTTTTGTTGTTGTTTTTGCTCGCCTTTGTCATTCTCTTTGGGAGTCGATAACACCGGCGTTTTTTGATCTTGTTTGAATATTCCCCCTCCTTTACTTCTTTTTCTTCTTTCTTTTCTTGATTTCGCATATTTACTTCCAAACTGTGGCGCCCGCGGATATACTTCTTCTTTTAGTGTATTTTCCTTTCTTTCCTCCGAATCTTGGTTTTAGTTGTTTTTTATTATCCTTTTCCTTCTCTTCCCCCCGAGATATATGCAGCGGGAATTGGACGGGATTGCCACATTGACTGACTTTGTAATCTTTTTCTTTGCGTGGAATCAAATGGTATGTTTGTGTTTGAAGGGATGGGAATAGGAATGTATGTATGTACTGTACTGTGCACACCAACATAAAGCAAATAAATGTACAGAGTTTTCTCGCGTCTGCGTCACTTCCCATTGTCTATGTTTCCTCGCTGGCTCAGTCAACTCTCAGTCGACCGGTAATCCGCGCCGATGCTGTTCTGCTTTCGCCCGCTCGCTCGCTCGCCTACTCGCTTCTGCTCGATTGTATGGGAAGTCGAAAACAGAGAGAAGATGAAAGGGTGGGAGACAGACGGAAGGATCGAGAGTGGACCCAACTAGCCATCCGTCCATTCCATCTATCCCAACAATACTACCAGGTTGTACCATACCCCCCTTTTTTCTTCCAACTCCATCTTTCGTCCATTGTTATGCGCATCAACATCTGTCCCCCATATAACGCGCCACGTATAGGATATTTGCATCCCATCCGGCCAATATCGCAAAAAAATGATCCAACCCATGTGTCGAATTGGATGCTGGCTTGCGGTTGATCACCTTTCGAATTATGTGTGACATAACACAGGCACACGCCAACACATAATAGCCGGCCGTCCGACGTGTTGAGAGACGAGACGGAAAGAGACGCGGCTCGGCTAGGCGCCTTTTCATCTCATTCCTTCGGCTTGTAGCCTTGGGTGCGTGCGGCTACTTCTTCTAGCACTATCCAAGCTCGTCATGGTTACGGGGGGCGTTCGAATCGAACTGGTCGTGCAGGTTGTTGTAGTACATACGTACATGCACCGCGTAACTAGTTGTTTTCGAGGTAGCTCAGTCCGTAATGTTCTGTACAATCCCTTGAACACGTCGCGGGAAGAAAGTCTGGAGAATATTTGACCTCTTTTCATTGCTGGGCGGTCTGTGACTACCTGGTACTGCTGGTAGTCAAAGCTGATGTCGATGTCGTCTTGGGAGTTGATCAGAGAAGAAAGAAGCTGGATGAGATAAATAGAAGTGACTTAAATACCTGCATATCTCATTTGTTGGCTCTTGGTATTCTTTTGTTTGCGTTATTTTATTCAATGTTGGATATTGCTATGCACGAACGAATGCAGCCATTCAAGTTCATATGAGGTCGATGTCGAGTATTTGAAGTATATTATTAATTATTTCCTTACTGAAGTTCTCTATGTAGTAAAACAATGACTAATTGAAAAGAAAGGTATCATTTTACTCCTAAAAATAAAGTTTATTTTAACAAATTTCTGTTTCCTTTTGCATGCATCCATCATGAAGCTATATACATATATCAAACACCACACACCACGCCAACACTTGGCAAGTCAATATTTTAGTGGCTAACTAATTACCTTCCATTTAATACTCACTTCTTAGCATGCAGTATGCATCGAAGATGAAAAGTGTTTTCTCCCGGGCTTATGACTGCTGACATCCCACTTCCAGTTCTCAGGGGAAAGCAGGGTTTGGAAACACACGTCCTCAAGAATTTAAAGACAGTATTCGCATTTGGATAGAGAGAGCCCCTATCGCACTCCTAAGTTCAAAAAGTCATATGGCGGGACGGATCATCACTGGGAGATATAAATAGGTTTTGTCGGCGAACCAGATGAGGCGGCGGCGAAGAAGCTGCACGGGATAGCTCTAACCCTAGGTTAGTATTTGTATGGAATGGATGAAGTAACTCTCGATACATATCCATGTCCTTTGGCCATGGCTGCTTTATAAGATTGAGAGGATGACAATATGGGTCTGTACAATTATCCACATAACTGGCTAGCAAGCAGCTCAATGGCTCAGACCTTCGAGTCAAAGATACTGCTATACGAGATGGCTACCGCCAACGAATCCAGCATGACATATAAAACAGCGCATCATTTCCTTGAAACTGCAATCCCGTTCAGACTGCTTTAAGCAAACTGCTTGAAGAGCTCTTATAATCCCGGTTCTATAGATTGATCTGCTAGTCTTCTATTGTGCATGTCCATGCGCGTTGACTCTCTCAAAGCAAAAATAGCTGCCCAAAAACCCTACATAAAAAACAACAATGGACCAAGACAGCGACCCTTCCCCCTCTTATCGCTCCATCCGCGCTCTCTACACCCCCACAACAATAACAGTTTACCAAGCCTACAACACCCCCATCGCCACCGCTGCCCTCGCCGCCCATAAACTAGTAGCCCCTTTCCGCCGCACACGCATGACATGGATAAAGCCGTCCTTCCTCTGGATGGCCTACCGCTCCGGCTGGGCCACAAAGCCCAACCAAGAGCGCATCCTGGCCATAGAAATCACGCGTGAGGGCTTTGAGTGGGCGCTGGCGCATGCCCGTCTTAGCCATCCTGATAACGCCACGGATCGGGAGGAGTGGGAGAAGAAAAAGGCGGAGTGTCCTGTCAGAGTGCAGTGGGATCCTGAGCGGGACTTTGCGTTTAGGCCGCTGGGGTATCGGTCGTTGCAGGTGGGGTTGGGAGGGGAGGCGGTGGATAGGTTTGTGGATGAGTGGACGGTCGGGATTAGGGATGTGACGGGGTTGATGAGGGAGCTTGGGAGGTTGGTGGGGGAGGGGAGGATGGAGGAGGCGGGGGGATTGTTGCCGGTTGAGGAGGAGTATCTCTTGCCGAAGGGGGTGGCGGGAGTTGTTGGCGCGGATTGTGTGAGGGCGGGGGAGGGGGATGGGGAGCGGAAGGAAAAAGGGGAGGAGAAGAGGACTGAGTCTTCCTGATGATCCATGGTCTGGTTTTTGTCTACGTGCAAATATGAACTAGAATTTGGTAAGGATTATACACCAAGGTGAAAATTGTCACTGAATATCCATCCCTTGGGAGGCTTCTGTATGGGAACAGATATCATAAGCAAGGTTTAAACAAAGTGGTCTAGCATTACTACCCTTGTTTAGGATAATGACAATGGACTGAAATGTAATTGAAGCGAATGTGTGCCGCAAAAGTCTAGAGACACAGATACACCACTGACACGAAGGGGCGGGCAGAGCACCTTGTCTGCCCTGTCAATCCCCCGAGACATCCCATGCTTTCTCCCTGCCCTCATCATCGTTATCCTCGGGGAACATTACAGTGCGAGTTTTCTGAAATGCCGGCCAGCCGTCACCCAGAGCAGTACGGATGTTCTCCTCGCTCCAGCCCTTCTGTCTCATAAGCTTCTCAAGGTCCTGATGATAACGCCTATTCCATTTTTCTTCCTCCTCTTCAGTCACCTCAGAGACTTGGGATGATCAGTATGGCACCCAAGATCTCGCTGAGCGGATAAACACCGGAAAATTCCCAGTCCATGATGCCGACCAATTGACCATCACGCACAAGCATGTTGCCAGCATGGAAGTCCTCGTGAACAAGGATGCGGGGCTCAGCATCGATGGCTTGGAACATTTTGTCATCCCTTTAAATCTGTTCTCGCTCAACTTTTAGCAATGAAACAAAATCCGGGACTGTGACTTTTTCAAAAGCTTCCTGGATGATATCGTCTTTGTCCGCGTTGGTGTAGTAGTATATCTCGCGGTCGTAGCAAGCGCGGATGTAGTCTCTGCTGTTGGCGTACGGGCCAATATCGTAGCAGTTTTGAGAGTGGAATTTGGCCTATATAGACATTCAGCATTTAATTGACTACATAATAATAGTGCAAGTATGGGGAATTGGTTTATTTCTAGTTATAACCTACTCTGCCGTTAAATATCTTTCCGGCCTCTATCGTAGGCCCTGGCCCTACTCGACCGCCGTCATCTAATGTGAGACCCCCAATGAAATCAAATCTAGTTTCACCCAGGCTAGCGACTACATTGGCAATTTCCCGGGATATGGATGATTTCTGCTCTTCAGTCAAGTCCGGCCATGCAACACTCAGCCGTTGACCTAGAATGAAATCCTGGGCAATAAAAGCGCAGCCGGGCTGGTCATCCCAAAGAAGAACCCTTGGTGCAGGAATATGAGGGGAGATTCTCAGCAAGAAAACGCAACAAGCAGCCTCATGTCGAAGTTGATACGGCTGAAGCGAGCTGTGTTTTAGTTTGGGAATGCGAAGAACGAGCTGTGTTTCGGGGAGTTTGACCTTATGATGCGTTAGTGTAAGAAACTGATAGAGAGATTGGAACAAACATTGAATTTCAAGCACTTACTGTAGGATATGTCAAGAGCCAAACGTGGTTGTACCCCAGAAGCTAGATATTTGAGCTTGCTTGATTCATCAAGCCCACCTAGCTCTTTAACAACCCTGGAAGCAATCTTTGAAGCTCCAATCTTTAGTGCCTCAATGTCTATTTCCTCCTCACCGTCGCTTGAACACGTAGAAATTGTGATTTCTTGCTTCTCATGTAGTTTGCTATCAGAGTCGCCCATTGCTGACTCCGCCTGGATGTGTACCTGTAACCAGTTTCTACGACGGTCGCTGCATTTCTTGGAAAACGGTCATAGATATATGGAAACCCCAATGGGCTTAGGGCTCGCAAGGTCGGGATCAGTAGATAGTTGGCATGATAGCAGGGAGTGCGGCACAAAGATATCTATCCACGGATCCATGGATACATCTCCCTCCTTCCTACTCCGGCCTAGCGCGTCTTTTCCATAAATCTCAAGATAGACAGTTAAGTTGCCTACAACACATCCAAAATATTCATGGCATCAGTCAAATGGGAGCAAAAGCATATGTACTGAGCACCCTTGGAACTGTGGAACAATGAGTATAACCAAAAAAACTCGTCTATTCGTTTAGCTTTTTTTTGCGATAATCACCCGCCCAAAAGCCACTTGTATAACGTATCTTATATAAAAACAGATTTCCACCTCCCTTCCGCTTCCTTGCGTCGTTATAAGAATGATGTCATGTAAAATCTCCTAGTGTGGTACCTCCTACTCTCCTGCTGAGGTACTACTGGACGACCCCTTCACATGTATGGTACGATGTGCAACAAGGAAAAGGGGAAGGGAGAGTCGAAATGGAAGGAAACAGGGCAGGACAGAGGAAAAAGCGCTGTGCGTTGGAATTGCATTTGGTATCCAGTGCGGTGTAGATATGTAGTTATATCAAAACAGAGAGCGGAGAGGGAAAGAAACAGCAACTGAATATCACACGCTCATAGCTTCGCGGCCTCCTTGACCTCGCCGATTTGCAGCTTGCCGCCGTATTTCTTCAGTACACTCTCGTTGTGATACTATATATAAACCGCCCTTGGGTTAGCAGGCATGTTCTGTTTATTGGTATAAAGCTGTATGTAGCAGATATAAGTCTCCACGAACCTTCCAGAATTGCTTGGAGGCATCCTTGCCGGCAACACGCTTCAGGATCTTTGCGCCGCCCGGGTGCTCATCGAGGAAGTCAGTCACGTTGTAGACCTTGTTGTCGATGATGATGTACATGCCGCTGTCGGCCTTGTTGTGCTGGGCCACTTCGGCAGTTGTGAAGGTTTTCGACATGACTGCGATGGTGTGTGGGATTTAGAGGTATGAATAGGAGAAGGTATATTAGATTGGATGTTCTCGAAGAGGAGTGGTAAATAGGTAGATAGGTAAGTTATCTCGTGAGTCTGCTGGAGGAGAGGTGGTGGTGGGTGGTGTAGCAGGAAGACAAAAGAGATATATATGGCAGCGAAATGCAATAATTATACAAGACTCTCGGGGCTAAGAGGGTTAGTTTCTGAACAAATCGACTACTAGCCAATCGTCCGAGGTGATTTCCGTGGTGAACTGCGTGGTCGACGGAGGGTTGAGTGTTCGTATCTCGGCCTGCTGCTGCTGCTGCGACGGGAGATGCCGAGGTTAAACCCTCAGTCCAGCCCTGCGTCATCGCCGCTTTGTCAGCCGAGTCCGGCACGTGCTGATTGGCTGCTGGCGGCTGTTTAGCTAATCCCCGCTTTGGGCCTAGACCGTTGCCAATATATACGGGGTCCGGGGAAGGAAAAGGGGGTAAGTAAATGGATACTATATCAATGAGATAATAACAGCAATTATTCAATAATATATTCATACATTCATCATATACTATGTCACCAGTATCCAACGCCATGTCATATCCGACTCTTCTCCCCCGCTGCCCCCTGCCCCTTCGGCACCTTCCGATCAATCCCCAACGTCTCCAAATCCTTCTTCTTATGATAATGAGGTGCTACTTCCACGAGCCATTCAGGCTGCAGCGGCATATTGCTCCGCATGTACTCCTTGCTCGTCAGCACCAGCTCGTAGTATATCACCCACTTCGGATTCACCTCGAACAGAGTGCTGGACGGGTGCAGGTACACCGTCTGCCCGTTCTTGACCGTCCGATACGAGTCACCACCCCGCTGTAGACGAGCCGCATTCGGGAAGAACCCGGCAGTGATGGCCTTTTGGATTGGTATCAGGTTGTTGGCGCCCGACGAGGTGATGTTTACTTCGACCCGGTCGCAGAGCTTGGCCAGCTGGTCACGTACGTCACGAGCCCGTGTTAAACTTCGTTGTTGTAGGAAATTCTCGCGCGCCCACACGTAACTGAAGTCGGAATCGACCCATTGGTTCCATACATTCAGGAGGGAGAAGTGGTCGCCCCCGTCTTTGATGGTAAAGCGGGCCCGAGCGCTGTCCGCGTGGATCTTCTTGTCCTTGGGTCGGAAGAAGAGTGAGCTTCCTTCACCCAGCATGGCGATTATTGAAAGCACCTCCTCCACGCATCCATACTTGTCGGCGGCTAATATGGCTTTCGCAAGCATGGGATCGGTGGGGAACTCGGCCATTTGTCTTCCAATCTTCGTTAGGTCGCCATGGTCATTCAAGGCTCCGAGCGCGTAGAGTTGTTCCAGGGCGCGGATGAGCGTTTCCGCAGGCGGTGGATCCATGAAATCGAAATCGAGCAGCTGGTCAATGCCAAGCGATTTTAACATCAAGACAACGCCGTTGAGATTTGTCCGTTGAATTTCAGGCGTAGTGTTTTCCTCCAACTCATTGTAGTATGCCCATTTGGTGTACAACCGGAAGCACTTGCCCGGACCAACACGGCCAGCTCGGCCTGCCCTTTGGCCTACAGATGCACGGGAACAAGGGGTAACAACAAGACTCTCCATTCCAGTGCGGGGATTGAACACGTTTTCCTTCACAAAACCGGGATCAATCACGTACACAATGCCGTCAATAGTCAAACTGGTTTCAGCAATATTCGTCGCAAGAACAACTTTCCTCGCCCCGGGAGGAGTGGGTTCGAAAATCTTGGCTTGTAGTTCCGAAGGCAGGTTCGCATAAATGGGACATATTATCAACTCCGGTATTTTAGACCCAAGTTTCCGAGCTGTTTCTTGTATGCTCTGTTCTGCAGCTTCAATCTCTTCTTGACCCGTAAGGAAAACCAAAATATCACCTGTGCCCTGACTGATGTGGATGTGGAAAACAGTCGTGATAGCGGCGGCAAGATAATTCGCCTCTGGCTGCGACGTATAATGTATATCAACAGGATATCTGCGTCCAGGAATATTAAAAATCGGCGCATCATCAAAATACTTTTGAAACTTCTGCGCATCAATCGTTGCCGACGAAATGAGCAATTTCAAATCAGGCCTTGCCTTGGCAATATCCTTTAACAAACCACAAGCAATATCCGTAAAAACAGTCCGCTCGTGGGCTTCGTCAATCATCAGTGCAGAATAGGCACCAAGGTCAGGCTCAGTCAGGAGCTCACGCAACAGCATACCGTCAGTCATATACTTGAGCACCGTTTTATCGCTCGTAGCATCTTCGAACCGGATGGCATAACCAACCTCATTTCCAACCTTCACGCCCATTTCCTCAGCCACGCGAGCAGCAACGCTCATCGCCGCAACTCGTCTGGGCTGTGTGCAGCCAATCTTCATGCCCCCCTTAGTATACCCAGCCTCATGAAGATACTGCGGGATCTGCGTAGTCTTTCCCGAACCCGTTTCTCCAACAATGATAATAATCTGATGGTCCTCCACAGCCTGTATAATCTCGTCGCGGAATTTATATATGGGCAAACTCTTCCTCGTCTCCTCAATAGACGCCGCCTTTTGCTCCGCCGCATCCAGCTTCTGCTGAAACATCAACTGCTCCTTCGTCATCGGCTTCCGATCTCCTTCCAGCTTCGAATCCATAATGAAATTAATCTTCTGTGCATCGTCAAACACATATTCATAATCTCCCTCATCCACAAACTCCGCCTTGGTAATCTGCGCCTTGGCCTTGGCCGTCTGCTCATTCTCCCACTCTTCGTGCTCCGTCACGAACCGCTCCTGTCCATGCTCATCCCTATCCACGTATCGCTTGTATAGTGCCTCTTCCTTGCGCTTCCGATCGATCTTCCCTTTCTCCGTAATGTAGTCTTCCGGTAGCGCATAACCATCGCGATAATCGTCAATCCGCAACCTCTCCTCCGCCAACCGCAGTACCTCCCTATTTTTTGCGAATTCCTCCTTTTCCCGCCGCGTCAAATTCGGGTTATCGCGCAGCTCGGCAGTCTCCTCTGCAACCTGTTTCCGCAATAGAGCCAGCCGCTCAGCTTCTCGCTTCTTAAGGTATTCCTGCCGCGAGCGCAGTCGCAGA
This sequence comes from Helicocarpus griseus UAMH5409, assembly GCA_002573585.1. Lineage (NCBI taxonomy): Eukaryota > Fungi > Ascomycota > Eurotiomycetes > Onygenales > Ajellomycetaceae > Helicocarpus > Helicocarpus griseus. Next base: position 124,278 of record PDNB01000031.1, read on the forward strand.
TCGGGCATCGCGGCGGACCTCGCCGCGGCATCTTCAGCCAGCGCTCGCCGCCGCGCCACCTCCGAATCCTTTGTAGATGATCGGTCTTCGACTACTTTTTTTGACTTCGACTCATCCTTTTTCGCAAGGCGCTTTGCGAACTCGTCTCGTTCCCGTTTATCGCGTTCCCGAGCAGTCTCGGGATCCATTTCTGACGGCGAGGGGGATCGAGGGGAGCGGGAGCGACGTCGCGATCTGGATTCTTCCTCTTGCTGTTGTCGATCTTGCTCATCATCACCAAGCATCTGTTGTTCTTCATAAAGCTCCTCCTCGGGAATCTCCTCATCGCCCCACCGATCCTCAAAATCCCTATCGTCCTTGCGCCGCAACTTCTTCGACCGATGGCGACTATCCCGATCATGATCGCCTTCGCGCTCCCGCTTTCGCCGTTCATCCCTATCACCTCGATGTTTGCGCCTCGACTCATCGTCGCGTGCCCTCTCTCCATTCTCCCTCGCCTTCCTCCTTGACTTCCCGCTTTCAACATCCGGAGGTCCTAGCCCGGAACCAGAGCTAGCATCAACATCCTCTTCCTCCATCTCAACCAATCTATATCTCTTATTCTTCGACGCATCTTTGTTGCTGGGCCTGCTCTTGTCACCACTCTCTGCCTTCGCCGTACCGCTACCACCACCTGCCCGTCTCCATAACTCAGTACAGAACGAGCCTATTTCATTCGCATCGCCCTCTAGAAACGGCGCTAGCTTCTCTTGCAACGAGCTTGCTGATTTCGTAGAACTGGTGGTGGCGAGGATGTAGTCGATGACTGTCGCGTCTGAGGCGCCTGTTAACCGGAGGAGGGAGTCGGAGATGTATGTGCGGATATCCATTATGTGGTCAGATCCTTTTGAATCTCGTGGGGTTTGGGGCGTAGGTAACTCGAAAGGGCCTCCGAGGGGTTTAATGCCCCGGTGGGAAGATTTGAGGGAGCGCGCTGGGTAGAGCGAGTAGGCGAGATTAATAGTTGGTTAGAAACCTTTGAAAATGGATATAGCTTGCTAAAAAAGCTATACTAGTAGCATCGTTTAGGACGTTTGGAAGAAGGACGGCTGGTGAAAGCTAGCTATGCGCGGCGGTGTCACCACTTTGTTCCGCATAAAAGTGAGCGGCCTTGCTCGAACTTGTCCGCAAGTCACGTAGAAAGACAGTATAGGCTTCGATAAAGATATGGGGGACCCTTAGCAAATGAAGTTCTTGCTCCCTGCTCTGAGCTCAAAGATTTGCCGTGAAAACCGCGCGCAGAGAAGCTGTACAGTACCGGCTGATGTTTTGGCTCGCGGTCTTAAGCTTTTGCTATCCATTCCACTGCCTCAGGCGCCAAGAATTCATTAGGGTCACGTGATATCGAATTGTCGCGATGAAACAAGAGATGTAGACCAGAAGAATGTTAAAAAATCGATTGTCCTTCTATATTGTACTTTTTGTCTTATGGAGAATTGCTGGATGTTTATTAGTCGGGTTTCCGTCATTAAAAGGTAACGCTATCTATCTATCAAAATAAAGCTCGTCTAAATATAGGTGGACGTTGTCTGCATCAATAATGTAACATGGTTGAAAAGAAGGAAAAAGACAAAGGAAATAGCAAACACAGCAACAGAGCTGGTATAGAGATCCAGATGCGCACACAGACAAAGAGGGGAATAGAGAGGGAGAGAGACAGAAAAGATAGAAGACAAAACATAAGAAAATAAGAAATATCAATATCACACCAAATCCCTGTTAGTTATATTATTCCCGGCCCATTCCCAAACCAAAGCTCAACTTGAGAGCATATAACAAAGGAAAAAAAACACCGCTTGAAGGTCAACCAGGTATGTTAAATCAAAGGCGTAAAAACGGAAACAAGAAAAGGCGGAGAAATCACAAAAGATAGAACTCCCCCAATATGGTCATAATACAGTCAACTCAGTATGATACCAGAATGCAAAGCAAGAACTTCCTCACCGCCGATGTTTTCCCACCTTTCACAGAAGAAAAGTTCAGACGGTGGACGGGGTCAAAAGAAAGCCAGACAAAATGAGAGTGGTTTGTGGAAACAAAATCGACGATTAAACCCCGCCTTTTGCTTTTCTCCCGTTTTCCATCCCTTTTTTTTTGGAAAGCTTCAGCGATGACGGTATATGAGCCATCTCTCGCTTCCCCCAGTATATAGAATGAGAGGCTCATTCAAAGAAGAATCCTTACAGCCTAGAGAGGCCAACCTCGGATTAAAAAGAGTGTATCCGTAGTAAATCCCCAAACCAACGCCAAACCCTACCACTCCCCAACTCTTGAAACACCTGGAGCATGTATCGGAATCGGTCGTTAAAAAACAAAGGAAAAGAAAATCGACAATTCATGTCTTTTTTTCTAGACATCAATCATCTCCGCATCTTCTGCCAGGACTTCATCTGCAGGACCCCAGTTCCCTTCGTAGATGGTAGCACCAGCCCGCCGTCTGCGCTCTGCCCACTGTACACCGTATGTTTGAATGATCTGATCAGCAACGGGTCTGTCCGCTGGGTCGGGAGATATCATCCACCGAACAATGGTGTCAAGCGCCTGGTCATTTGTAGAGTCAACCATGAAGTCGGGTGGTTCATCAAGCTCACCACTCCGTACATGCAAAGAGGGCTGTTTTTGACATGGTTCCAGACGATCACTGGCGCCATTTTGCATGTCGAATCGGGAATCAACGGCAAATGGGTGCTCGTCCGAGTCGGACGCTGCACACAGTTGCTCAAAAGAGCAGTTTTCTGGTAGTGGGTTGCCAGAAGCATCGCGAAGAACGTTGCTACTTTCAAGGCTCCATGTCAAACTAGGGACATCGCTAATATCACCGTTCCTTAGTTTTTGCCACGATACGCCGTTGTCGGGAAGCTCCACGTTGCCTGCCGTCTCGAACATGATCAATCCCAAAGCAAAAATATCAGCAGGCTTGTCATAGCGGCCCATAAGAACCTCGGGGCCAATATATTCACGATCCCCTTCTCCTTCAATACCAGCAGCTGCCGGCCAGGGGCTTGCCATGCCAAAGTCTGCGATCTTGAGGACGCCCTCAAAGGTAATCAGTATATTTGCGGGTTTCAAGTCCAAGTGGATGAAACCGGAATCGTGGATATGTTTCAAGCCCTGTGGTACAAAGTTAGCGTATATGTCAAGACACTAGAAACGGAGTAAGTGCCTACCAATGATAGCTCAAGCAATATTTTCCAAATCCTAAAGTCGTCAAGCCGCGCTTTTAGTCCAACCTGAGAAAGGAACACGTCCAGGCTCCCTTCTTCGCAAAACTCAGTTTGGATATATAGGAAATTATTGGATTCCCAGCTGTCGGCGTAGGAAATGATGTAGTCGCAGTTAGTCAATGCTTTCAGAGCAACGACCTCGTTGTTCCGACGTTCGCGATCTTTTGGTCCTGTATAAGCCTGCTTGGATTTCTTAACCGCCCACACACGTTCAGCTCGAGTCGTTGATCTGCTTGGCTGTTCAGAGCCATGCATAAAAGGGGAACCAAACGGTGTCGTTGACTGCGGCTCAGTGACACGGTAGACCTGCGAAAATTCACCTGTCCCGACCAATTCAACCTTTTCAAACCGGGCAGTGAGAGTAGGATCGACCTCTGGGGCATTATAACCACCAAGAGGAAGACTTGGCCTTTTCCCTACTTGAGCAAAGTACTCACGAGGAGCAGTTGGTGTCGCTGGCAATGCCGACGAGCCAAACTCCTGTGGATTGGCGCGCTGGTCACCTTGAGCTGATATTGAGAGTCCGCTTGGGTCGGGAGGGAGAATGTGTTCTTGCGGGGTATGAGGTGAGTCCCGCCGTATTGATTTATTACCAAGAGGGCTTGCTGTAGAGGTGGGACTAAACTTAGCATTTCCAAACTGAGAATATTTGATAGGAGACAGATTAGGAAATGAACCCCGTGGGTGAGGAGACGGAGAATTGAGGTTCTGCACAAGACGAGATCTTGGGATAGAAGAAACAGCAGGGAATGGGCGTTGGCTGAATTTATGGGTTAAACCAGCAGATGGGGAATCATCCATGTCGCTATCACTATCCTCATTCATATTGGGTGATGAATGGTCAACGAGAGGCAACTTACAGCAGGGTCCAGACGGGCCAGACAACGAGTCGAATGAGGATGTTTGGCTGTGGGACGGACGATGCGGGCGTGATTTGGAGAAATGGCTGCCATGGGGGAAGAATGTCTGCTTGGTCGGGGTAGGGGGGAGTTCGGAGTCGATTGTCAACTGGATGTCGTGCTTTCCAGATGGTGATTGGGACTGGGAGATCTCGTCTCCGTCCACACTAACGAAGCTCCCCCGCCGTGAGAGCGGAGGTTTCGCATAAGAGCTGCCAAAGATGCCCATGCCTTTTGGAAAGGGGACAGGATGAGGTGAAGCGGTAGATTGCTGTTGTTGGTTGCCGAAAGGGGTCCATGGTGTTCCAGACGAATGGCAGTTCGAGTTCGCCTTTTCGACCCCTCCATGGGGTATTGGTTTATGCACGCCTGGGAGCATGTTAAGGGGACGTTTACACGGTGTATCTGGCATATTCTTGCTAGTGATGGATGCATTATGCACATCATCCACATTGCGATTCTTCTTCGAGATGAGGCCTGTGGACATAAACGCCGCAGGAAGAGGCTTCACAAGTTTGTAGTTTTCAGGAGTCGCAAATGACTCCGTAGATGTGTTCGAATTCTCCTGACAGAGCTGGCTAGGACCAATAGGCCTGGTCGAACCTGTCGGAAGGGACTTGGAGAAGTTTATGACCGGCCTAGGTTTCTCGAACTTGATTGGTTCATGGGTTGGCGAATCATCAACCAGGCTGGAACCAGATGAGGATTGTGTGATGGTTCTAGAAAGAGGGTGCGCAGCATGTGGGGTTTGAGTCTGTTGGTTGTTTGTATGTGACGAGGTGAAGAGTGGTGCGGAAGAGGTAGAGAAGATTCCTTGGGGGGAAGATCCGTCGCGAGAAGCGGGGAGAAATAGCTGGCTGTCTAGAGACATTCGTTGACGACTGCGCAAAACCATCGGGCTGCTAGGAGGGGAATCGGCATCATTTTCAGTGCCAGCTCTGGTGCGAGAGAAGAAAGACCTCTCCGATTGGCGTTGTTGAAGAGTAGATTTTCTTAGGGAGCATGAGCGCTTCGGTATCATAGATGGAAAGCTGGCTGATGTTTGAACGAAAGGAGAGGCGGGACTATCGTTTTCGTTTGACTTGGGTTGTTTATCCGTCATATTCCCCGTGCCGTTTTCGCCGTCAAAGAAGTTGAAGTCTGGGCCGAAGCTGGCGCCATGTAGACTTCGTCGCTTGGCCGAAGGACTTTCTCTGGTGTTCTGATCGAGATTCATTATCACGTCACTCCGCTTTAAGGGGCTGGACGTTGATGAAAAGGGACCAAAAGTCCCACTCCGTCTCTTTTCAATTCTTGACGGAGGCATTTGGACAAAGGAGTTATCTACGGTTAAGTTAGGCGTGTTTTCGCCGGAACCAAGCTCAGGGCTACTGGTAATCTCTGTCGGCGAAAGCTGTAGGGAAGGCTTTTCCTCATCAGTCTTCTCCGCAACCGGTGGGGCCGGTAAAGTGTTCCCACTATCACGAGAGTCTGTCAACACGCGCTTTGCGGGGCTGGAGGGCGTAGTACGTGTTCTAACAGGTTGAAAACTCCCTGTTCGTCGGATTGCAGGCCGATTGATCCTTGCACTGGGGGGATATGGCACTGCCAAAGGCGACGGAGCGGAACTGGCAGGGACTAGAAACAGATTTCCCTGCGAAGCGCGGCGTGAGGGAGATAGCGGGGATGAGATGTAGTGGTTTTTCGCGGGAGAATGAGGACGAGTGAGAAGACGGAAATCGCTGCCTTTTGAAGGAGATCTGGAGAGGGAGCGCCGCAGCTGCTTGATAGCAGAACTGGGGGTAACATGATGAATTCCGGTAGGGGATGGCAAATGGAGAGTACCACCTGCATCCCGATGAGGTGAAAACGAAGCGACCATGATGCCTAGCGGGAACTAGATCCGCGATATGATCCGGAAAAGGGAGACGATAGCGACTAGAATGTTCGTATGATAAAGCGCAAACGAAGACACAAGCGATATCCCGCAACAGCTATGCCCTTAAAAGAAATGTTTAGAGTTGTTGCTTTAATATCTGGAAAAGACCGTTGCGGCGCATATAGAACGAGTGGGAGTGAGCCGTCAGAAACAGAGGGTGAATGATGCGATCTCGTGGCCAGGGAAAAGTCGTAACTTTCCGCGTAGTGATTCACTAATGATATAGCCCGAAACGCGTAGAAACGTGACCCAACGAAACAAGAAACAAGGGGAAAAAGGTTTCAGGCTTTGTTTTGATGTCGAATGGAAAGGATAATTCACAAAAGACGCGAGAAATTCGCACCAGTTGCCACCTCCATTCGCGCCCTCACTTGGAAATTCCCCCCTCTCCTGCAAGAGTGCGATTTGCGCAGAGCCAGTCTGTGGGAGCCAAACCGACAGACAGGAAGGAGCAGGTAGAAAAAGCAAGGAGCAGGGTATGGCAAGCGGCCAGGGAAACGTGAGATCAAGCGCGCGAGGGTTTTTTTGTTCGACTTGAAACGGTTTGAGTTGGACAGAAAGACGGCAGCAGATAAGATAGGAGGACGCGCGCACACGAAAAGGAATGGTCAGATGAGCGCGAGTCGAAGTCGAGACAGCAAGTGAGGATAGGTAAATCGGAAGAGGACTCGAGGAAGCGATGGGAAAGTCAGTCGAGGGAGATGGGTGTTGTTGAGAGTGAAAGGTTGAAGCGACAGACAGACGTGGGCGCGGGCGGGTGAAGGCGCGCAAGTCCACACGGGGAGCGGCGTGACGGTGGGCGGGTGTGGAGCCGCTGCTGATACAACTGATAGCGAGAGAGTCGAGGGTGAGTGGACGCGAAAGAGAAAGTGAGGACGGTCTGACTCTCTGGGTGCATGCGCCAGACAGACAACACTTGGCCTTTTTAATTTCCCATCAAATCTCCCTGAACTGATGTTGATGATGAAGGGGTATTTTCCTCTTCGTCGTGGTCGACGCGATGCGGCGCGTTGTTGTTGATGTCCCAGAACGGCTAGTCAGGTCTTGGCACGGCCACAGCAGGACTAGTGCGCGGCAACACGGACGCCTGGCGTCGGGGGGCATCAGAGGCACACGAGGGGTACGCGAAACTGTATGCTCGTCGCAGCCGCGGAAGAGGTACCAGTTATGTATCTGCGATGCTGGATGTTTTGACACTCAATATACTCACCATGCCATTAATCTCCTTTCTTTGAAACATTTTTTGAAATCACAGGAACATTAATATTTCTTAAATTCAACTATTATGAGTATTGTTCTATCCATGCGATGTGCGCTAATATTGGGCATGATGCTACTGTGGCTCTTCTTTCTCCTACGAGCCAATACCTATCAAAACAAACCTCAAGAAAACATTTATCCTCTCATTTATTTTTATATTATAGGGTGAGCAAGGCTGCATCAGTCTTTGCAGAGAGAGCCGTGGCAGAAACTCGTGCTCCAAGGGCCAAAACATTGCTGGTTGGCTGTTCAATCGTCCATACAGAGCGCAATCGCATATCGCCATACCATCACACAGAACTGGATACAAAGCAAAGCCACTCACTCGGTCTTCAATATTTGAATTCTGATTTTTTTTATTGGCCTTTTCGTGTATGTTTTGGTTTGATTTTGAGTAACTTCTCATTGTTTTGATATCGCTCTACTACGAACCACGGTTCCAAAGAGTCAGACCCTCCTCTCCATCTTTGATCCGTGCATCAACCCCATGCGTCCATCCCCCACTGTTAGTCCACTGTGGCATTGTCTGAAAATTTTTAAGGCTCGAACTCTATTGTAAATTTCTCGAAAGCCTGGCCGCCGGTTGAGAACTTTGGAAATTGCTTATTCCAGCACGACTTCGGATATTTCCTCATACACAAATTGCAAACAGAATGAATTGTTACTGATTGTTCAAGAATCACAACAGAACAACACAAAATAAAAACTGAGACTCAAGCCGCCTAATTTAGAAAAACGACATTTCTTGAGCATGGAGATGAAAACTGACTGTCTGGTTTCACGGGCCGTGCATATTTACCACATGTCACACCGCTTTAGTTTGCATTGAGCGTGCATACAGACAGCTCCCGCAACTCTCGGCAAGCCTCTGTTTTTTTTTTTACATTTGGAATTGGGACGAAGGTCTACTTGAACTCACAGGCTGGTTGTTTTGTTGAATTGTTATTACTAGATCCGTCGTACTTGCTGGAGGGCTTGCTTTCTGCTTCCGCCCGTTTCCCCTCCGCTCCCCTCCTTATCCCCTCAAATCCTTCTCCAATCTATGCACCCACGCGCCCCTTCCTTTGTTCTTTGATGTAGCGAAGAGAGAAGAAAGTTTTTGACGGAATTCTGCAGCTGCTGATTTGACATTGCGCTAACTGGCGTCTACCCGCGTGTCGCATATGCTCGAGTTCTATATTTAGTTTTATTCATTTAACATCATTAAAAGACAAAGAACGAAAGTGGCCTACGCGTTCGAAAATGAAATGAAATAAAAGTAATGAGTAAAAGTAATACCCTTGCGGTGCAGTCATCCCTTTCCAGCTTGAACGGCATCTACCCGCGTTGGCGATTTCAGAAACTCTGTTGGAGAAAATCGCTTCCTCGTCCCCTTAGCACAAAGGAGTAATGCCATTCAATTTCTCTCGTCAGCCCCATCTATTTTCATAATACCAAGTATTTCTCTGCATAGCTCATCGAGCACATGGTCGGCTTCAGTTTTACTGATCCGATCGCTGCGTCCGAATATCCCCACATCTAGCCCGTTACCCCTTACCGCAGCTTCAACGTCGATACCAGGCTATTGAAATGCATAGTTAGCAAGGGGGTTTCCGACATAAGAGATAACTGCGTGAAATGAGTAAGGGATAAATCTGTTGGGCTTACCTTGAAAATATCCGTATATTTGTCATTGATCAACTCTCCATCCCCTTGTAACGTTGTTTCTTCATAATAGCCAGTTCCAAAGCCATTTGTATCATGCTTTGGGATCCCACTAGAGTCTTCTTTAAACCCGTTCTGCACATCAGCATCGACATCACCATCAACCTTGACCTCTCGTTCTTCCAACGGAACAATGCGAACCGTCCCTTCTGCAAGTTCCGCATCGCCGGGCCTCGTCACCGTCGTATCCGGCAACTTGATGAAGTTCACGCAAGTATCCACCCTCACCCCCGTCCACTCTGCAATCTCGATCAGCGAGACGCACGAATGCTCCACACGGCCCACCTCATGCAGGTTCCCTTGGATACTCTGCGCCAGATCGAATATACTCTGCTTCTCTTCTTCCCATATAGTAATACGTAGCGGAACGATGTTAAGTGTTGGTGCGATTAGCTCTGATAGGCCATCCAGGGAATGAGAGCGGTTGGCAAGGTAAATGCCGATAACGAGATCTTTGGGTGCCGTAATACTGCTCCCCTTAGACGATAGGAGCTTCGAGTGGATTCGCGCGTAAACGGCCAAAAACAATGCTTGCACACTGATACCGTGTACCCGTCCAAGTCTTTCAATTTGGCTGATGTCTTCCACTAGAGACTGGCGATATTTTTTCACATTATACCTAGAAAATGATGGTATGGATTCGGAGGATTGTGTTTTCTGTTGTTTGAATCCGGTAGGGGAGAGATGGTTTTTCCAGAACATTTCTCGTGTCTGTGCAGAGGAGTTTTTGTGCTGGTAGGCTACCAGTTCCGATAGGTCTGGCTTGGAGAGAGGTTGGAGATTGGAATCCCGGCTCGGACTGGCGCAGAATATAGCGAGCATATTGATCATTAGAGGGAGACTAACGGCATCGTATAAGGCATGATGAATATGGAGCATCAAGATAGTCTCATCGGCCTGCTGTGAAGCATAGAGCGTTACTGGTACTTGATGGTCAGGGATGCGTGTACCAAGATGCATGTTTCCCTGGAGGTCCAAATCTTGCTGCCATACAACAGGATTGGCGAAATCGCTAAGCACCGCTTGTATGTAAGGCATTGATGGATTTCTTGTGCTTAAGAATTGCGTGCGCAAGATCGGAAGCTCCTTAATCAAAGAAGCCCAGGCTAATTCCAGAGTATCTTTTGTCACCTCCGCCCCTTCAATCCGGTAAAAGAAGCACGGATAAAAAAGTTGTCCGTGGGAGCTCTCATGCATGTTTAACATATATACTTGTCCGGCCGTAGCGGGAATGACTTTTTCAATATTCCGTGGGCTTAAGCTATGAGACTGCAGAATTAAATTCGTGTCCACTTCCTCCATTATCTTTTCCACCGTTGTGTCATGACTTGCCAGAGGATATTCAACTTGCTTTGGCCTTGCGAGTCGAGCCATGTTTGGAACCGTGCCAGCTCTTAGCATATCACTCACGGAGAGCATAATGTCTTTTTTCTTTAGTAGTGCTGCTACTTTGATGGCGCTGATGCTGTCCAGGCCTAGGTGGAAAAGTGTTGCTTCCCTGGATATTTCTTCCACTGGGACACCGGACACTGACGATAGAACAAGTCGAATCTCCTGTTCTAATGGAAATGGTTCCGCTTCGGGCTTCTCAGCATCGTATGGACCACTGCTGTTTTCGTTCGCACCCGGCTCTTGAAATACGGGACACTGGCACACTGATATGCCGTCATCACCGAAATTGATTGTTTCGCTGTCAGGATACTTGATAACGTCATTCAATACGAAATCAACTCTATCAAGAAGCCTCGAGACGTCTGACTCCCCTAGCACTGTGTCCCTACAAGCGACACGACACACTATGGAGGCATTGACTTCTTCCATTTCAATACATACTGGATATTCGACATCAGAAAAGCCCCCAACTGATTCGTAAAGAGGTTCTTGCGAACTCCTGTCACGAGTTGGCCTTTTCTGGAAGATAAACAGGGTATCGAAAAGATTTTGGCTCCCGAACCCTGATACCTGCTTTGCAGTTCGAAGAGGAATGTGCTGGTGCTCAGAAATGGGAAGCAATGTCTCCTGAGAATATTTCAACATGTCTGATCGGCTGCCGTGCAATATGAGACGGACGGCAACTGAGCTCATAAGCGGAAACATTATTTGCTCTGCGCCTTGCAAATCTCTCCCTGCCAACACCGTGCCGAACACGACATCGAGCTTACCCAAGTAGCCAGCGAGCACAAGCGCCCAGCATGTTAATCCGAGAGCTTGGAGGGTGATGCCCTGCGCTTTGCAGAAAGATCTAATATCCAATTTTGATATACCCAAAACCCTTTCTTTGCGATGCACTTTCGAGCCATCTCCTCCGGCATCTTTCTGTTTCGGGAAAGCGGTCGGATGAATTCCACTCAGAGCTCCTTTCCAGAATTGCAAGCCCGGCTCGCTAGCTGAGTTTAAAATATGGCTCAGAACCATGTCACACGATTCCCTGATATTGGGACTTTGACCGGAGTAACAAGCCGCGACATCCTCATGAAGAAGATCCAGTGCCCAGCCATCGTACATTGCATGAGGCATTGAGAGCAGCATGAACTTCTTTCCTCCCGAGGTTCCTGAGTGTAGAAGCTGAATCTTCAATAGCGGCCGTCTCGTGGAACAGGCCGCAGTCGCCTTTTGTCGCTCCTCTTCTAGTATGGTATCGATCGATTTGCTCGTGGTGTCAACCATGCTCCAGTCAAGTGGTACTAAGCCGGGGGCTTGGATTAATTGGGCATAGGTAAACGGAAGCCCCGGATCAGAGACTTCAGCGAAAGAGGTACGAAGAATCGCATTGGCATCAACAACTTCCTGCCACGCACGCTTTAGTCTACCAACGTGTATATTTTCCCTAATCTCAAGTATATCGTGATTGAAGTAACGGTTGAAATTAGAAACAACCATTTCCAAAACCATTGCTTCTTGAAGAGGAGTCGCTGGCAGAAGTCTTTCAACCCCATTTAGATCATAGTTTTCTTTCTGAAAATAATGCCATAGAGCCTTTTCTAGGTCTTCTAGCGAAGTTTGACTACCATCTGTTCCATTTTCGTAGCTAGACTCAATGTTGCGCATAATGTTTTCGATGGTTCGACCTCGCATAATCGTAGTAACGGATAATTTGATGCCAGCTTTCGTCAAGCACGAAGATAATTTGATCGCATCAATGCTATCAAGTCCGACCTCAAAAATAGATGTTTTCTCCTGGATATTGAGAACGTCGACACGGGCAATGGTCGCTATCTCTTCACGAAGTCGAGATGCTGTGGCGGTCCACTCAAACGGATGAAGCGAGCCATTGATTTTGTGTCCATTGGTGCGCGGCTCAGAGTTATTGCCGCCAGCGAGAGTTGCGGTTTTGGAAACATCTGATTCATGCACAGCAAGGCGAAGCTTGCTTAATGGATTATCCAGAAAGCTAACAAGTATATCACGGAACTTGAAAGTGAGCTGTTGAGCAGTTTCAGGGGTAAAAACACCACCCTGTGCAACAAGAGTCGTTAACAAAGAGCCGTCCTGGTTCCGCTGGGCCTCGAAAGCCACTGGATAGTCCGGTTCCGCCTGAGCTGCTATCGGAGACCATAATGTTGAGCCTCCGGAGTCGGGCAGTTTGGCAAACTCACGCTGGAATACGAACAGATTGTCAAACAGTGGCGTTGCAGATCTTCGCGGCAGCCATTTCATTATGTCTCTCAGCGGAGTATGTTGATATCGGAGCGTTGACACGTAATATGCATGGCAGGACCGTATCAAATCTCCCATAGAGGAGATATTTGAACATTGAACATTACAGGGAAGGGTGTTGAACATTGGCCCAATGATTTCTTCGGCTCCCACGGTATCTAGTGCTCTGCCAGACACAACGATACCCACAGTTGGCACAAACTTGAGGTGTCGGTCTAAGACACGGAGCCAACAGGCTAAGAAGACTGCCTGCTCTAATACGTCGAGCTTCCGTCTCAATGCTTCAAGTTTATCCAAGTTTCGAATCTCTAGAGATGCAACCACTGGGCTGGCCTCTTGCACATTGTCCTTAAACGGTAGGGCTTTTGGAGGACCACTAAGATGTTCAAGCCAGAACTCCTTCGTTCCCGGTACCTTGCATAACGGACCCTGGACCAAACCATCAATATACGGTGGAGTCTCCCGTACACTTTTAGGGTCGATGTACGTCTGCAAAACCATATTGAGCAAGAGAGACAAAGAGTTCCCGTCGTAGAGACCGTGGAAAATATTCAAACACATCCAGATTCTTGATGGCCCTATGATGACACCGACCTCCCAGACCCGTCCAGTGAGATTTTTAGGTCCATTGCACCACTTTTTGTAACGGTCAAGGGCAACATCATCGACTTCAAAGTCATCCAAAACGGCTAATTCGAACCATGGAAAGTGATCCTCCTTGAGAATAACCTGTGCATAACTTCCGGCTGCTAATGGAAATTTTGTCCGCAGTATTTGCACAGAATGCTGCACATTAAGCCACGCGGCTTTCAGGCGAGATAAATTGATAGTCGATGACAGCTCAAAATTAAAACGTGTAAAATAGACTGGCTTTTGACTTTCAACGTATCGATATATCATACCTTCTTGCAGTGGCGTACATGGGGCTATTCCTTCGATGAAGGTTAGAGGCACACTCAGTTCCTGGGCCACTGGCGCAAGGTTCTTGTGGGAGAATGCTGCAATCCTTTGTCTGCATTCTTGGTAGAGCCCCTTTCTAAGAGTGTCAGCTGCGGTCGTGCGCCCCAGGGCATCGGAAAGTGCTGAGATTGTGGGATCTATAAATTTGATGTTAAAGTTAACGGGAGAAATGCATATATACAATCAAAAAAGTACTAACTTTTCATCAATAAAGATGGTTGAGCTGACTTGAAACCAGAATCCCTCAGGAGTCTAGAGAAAGTAAGGGCAGAGATGGAGTCTAGTCCAAGTTCGAAAATACTTGACCACGGCGAAATGTCAGAGACATCAATTCCCGTCATTTTGGATGCTAAGGTCATTATCGTATTCACGTCCTTACACACCGTGTGCGAATTGCTTCGAGACAAAGATGATATTTGTCGCATCTCTTCTAACGTCATATTTTCATATATGCTTTTCAATTGCCGCTGGTCTATTTTATTATTCGCGTTCAGCGGGAAAGCGGTAACGGGTATGACATGAGTTGGGACCATATAACCAGGAAGCATATTGCGGCATGCTTGATTTATCTTGGCAACTGTAGTGTTCGTAGAGGGATCAAAATCGATCATGATCGTCTTACTAGACCTTTTCGACGTTGAATCCGTGGTGAAGAATGATACGAGCTGTTCTTTAGATTGATTTGAATGCTTCAGAACCATTGTGACCACTTCCCCCACATCCACCGCGGAATCCGAAATGACTTGATTGATCTCCCCAGTCTCCAAGCGCTGGCCCCTGAGTTTCACTTGATCGTCGATGCGTCCAAGGAAGCAAAAGCTGTTATCATGAAGGAGACGAACAAGATCCCCAGTGCGATAGACCCTCTCAGCTAATTCGTCAATGAATTGAAACTTCTCTTGAGTCAGCTGAGGTCTGTTGATGTAACCACGTCCAACAAGGGCTCCTGACACACAAAGCTCGCCAACACCTCCCCGCATGACAGGAATAGTAGTTCCGGGCTTAAACACAAAGCTGCCGACGTTGTCAAATTGCGGGCCGATGTTCGATGGCTTCCCATTTCGCGGCACCCGGGGAAGCATCGTGCAGCCGATGGTTACCTCTGTAGGGCCGTATCCATTATATATCACCTTATAGTCACCCCAGGCTTCGAGGATTTCTTGTTTAAGCTGTTCACCACCTGTGATGAAAACGCCCCGGCGAAGCGAAGGAACGTCATCCGGGTCAAGCAATCGTGCCAAGCTCGGTGTCAAGTCGATATGCGTAATCTCAAGTTCCCGAATTGTGCCGGACAGGTCTTCAAACAGTGTGTCCCTGGGGCAGGATGTAACGCATATGCCGACACTCCAGCTCCAGTACTGTTCCAGAACACTGACGTCAAAATGGAACGAGGCGAACTGTAACCATCGAGAGGTTTCGTCCCAGTGACCATCAAATAGTCTTTGGAACGATAGCATCGCCTGAATGACATTGTCGTGCGTAATTTCGCAGCCCTTCGGAGTTCCCGTGGTGCCCGATGTATACAAACAATAGCAGCTATCGTGTGGCTGTATCTCCTTCTGCAAGATCGGACGATAGGATGGAACGCCATCTAGGATTCCCGGACTATCCATGAATAATACGGGTAGACCCTCCAACTCTTCTTTTTTGTCTGAAGTAGAAAGCAGGATTTTGGCCCCGGAGTCGTCTAAAATAAATTTCTTTCGAGCCTCTGGAGCGCCCGGGTCGAGAGCGACATACGCGCAGCCAACCTTCAGTATGGCCAATATAGCAAAATATGCTTCAGGACACTTATCAAAACAAATCCCAATCAAACTCCCCTGTGCTGCACCCTTCTTTTGAAGTAGATTGGCATATATATTGCCGCAGTCATCAAACTCCTTGTATGTCCACTTTCTTTTAACAAGCACTTCTTTCCCAGGTATCCTAAACGCAAATTCAAGCGCTATTTTTGAAGGATGCTCCTGAGCTTGAACTTCAACAAATTGGTGTACTAGATTCACGGGGGACGGAATATTGGACTCCTTCGCTGTGAGAGCTGATAAAAGTTCACTGCTGTCTGCATCTGAGAAATGAGTGCAAGATGAGTCTTGGCAGAAAATCGTATCATTCAGGAGGTTGTCTAATTGGCTCAGAAGGATATCAGCTTGGCCTTCAGGTAAGATGTCTGTCTCGAAAGTGAGTTGATATTCAAGCCTCCCGTCTGTAGGTATTAGTTCGATAGAGATCGGATACTATGCGTGACGTTTTAGTTCCCAGAATTCAAATAATGCATATATATGGGTGGATGTCCTTACATCAGTTTTCGCTTCCTCGTCGTAAACCTCCCAAATATCGTTCGCAGCGGTCGTCCAATGCTTTTGAAATACAAATATCGTATCGAAAAGGGACGATCCGGATTCTATCCACTGGTAAATTTTTGGCAAAGGAGTAAACTGATACTTTACCAATGACGCATCTAGCTTCATAATTCGTTGTAGTAAGTCACGGTTAGAGCCCTCAATATTGTAGGATGAAGGAACCGTTGTGAGACACGGAAACGCCGCCTGCTGCACTCCTTCGATTGTACTTCTTCCAGAAAGAACGAGACCAAATGTAACTTTGCTCTCTCCCGTATACGATGCCAGTATGCGGGCCCATGCCGCTTGTCCAGCAGCTTGAAGAGTTACACCCGCCTCCCGGCAGCCTTCCTCTAATATTTGAAGGGTTTTCGAACACGGCTTCACCAAAACATGCACTTCCTTCTTCTGATGAATTGGACTCATATCAGGAAATTTTGAAACACGCGCGTCCTTTCCAAATTCTCTCCAAAAGGTCTCACATTCAGGATCCTTGGACGCTCGGATACTTGCAGATATGATCGAGTCCTGAACTGGTAATATCGGAATACTTGTAGATAGTGCTTCGCCCTTCAGTAGCCTAGTGAGATCTGAAAGAAGCAAGTTTAGGGACTGCGCATCGTACAAAGAGTGAAGAGCCGAAAATTGGAGTAATACATGCGATTGACGTTGCTGTAATGATATTCGCCATGGCGGCTGGTGAAGTTTCGACAAGACATCCTTCGACATCCGCTCCCTATCCAACCGTCGGCCTTTCTTGATTGTCAAATCTGCTTCTTCGGACCACGGGAGTTCAAATGTCCCCGTTCCGTATGTAACCATCGCGAACGGAGACTCAGTATCATTAACCTGAATAAAGCCAGCTCTGAAAATCTCATGGGTTTCTTGTAACATGATCCATGCTCTTCTCACAGTTTTTGGATTTAGGGGAATTGTCGATTTCAATGTTAAATGATTAAAGTATAGGTCGCCCTCCGAATGATTAAACAGGGCCAGAACGCCTGATTGTACTGGGGTACATGGCCGAATCGACTCTATGTGTCTTTCTGATACTTCTATCTTTTGGCAAACCGACGACCAATGGCGAGATTCAAATGCTTCAAAGTCAAACTTCAGATGAGGATTATCGTTGCCATTATCTTTCCGTCGGGAGAGAAGAGAGGCCAGCTCCTCCACCGAAGGTTTCTAGCAAACTTGTTAGCCCCTCATCAGGGCATAGTGATAGCAAAAGAAAACTTACTTCAAGGATGTCGATTACCGATATATCGTGCGCAAGGGCCTTAAATCGAGCAGAAATTTGCACGGCATTTATACTATCGAGCCCCAGCTGGAATATTGTAGTATGAGGATTAATATGTGCCGTGTCAACCTTTGATAGACTCGAAAGCACGTCCTGGACTTTTTGAACATGAGGGCTCCACGCATCAGGACTTGTACGGCGTCTCTCATTCCCAGAAGAGCCGGATTTTCTTGCCTCGCTAACATCCTCGGTCAGATTACAGCGGTTTTCATGCACAAACGAAGGAAGGGTAGGCGCAATAACACTTGAATCCATAGCTCTGGCAAATGGGTAAAGAAGGATATTGTGTATAAGCTCCTTGAAAGCGGAAAGTATAATATCCACATCTTTTAACGCAAACTGTGAATCATCGTAATGTAGAATCACTCTCAAGGCGTCAACTTCATTGTTTGGAATGGCCTCACAAACAAGCGGTAAGTCCATGTCCCCCTTTTCTTCAACTAGCTTCCATAGCTTATCATTTAAAGGTCGGGGGTTATTTTGTAAAAGAACGAGGGTGTCGAAGAGAGGGAGGTTATCGTGGCCGAACCGCGACTGTAGACGACGAAGAGAGGTTAATTGATAAGGTAAAACTGCCGCGTTAAGTTGCTGCAGACCCTTCGCAAGATCTGAGTTCATTGTATTAGAATCCGCTTTTATTCTTACGGGAAGCGTGTTGAGACATGGGCCAACAATGCGCTCGGCTCCATCCACTGGAATGCTCCGGCAGCTAAAAACGTTTCCGAAGCATATGTCAGGTTGCTGGGTGTAAGATAGTAGTAATTTCGCCCATGTAGCTTGCACGAGGCTGAGAAGAGTTATTGAGATATCTTTGCAAGCTTCTGTAATCTTGCTGAGAGGCACATCAAGCTCGGCCCCGACGGCTCCGAACCTTCTCGACTCACTACTACTTCGGCGAGATTGAGGGTCAGTTAGATAAGACGGAGATAATTCTGAGAGATGGGACGCCCAAAATCGGTCTGCTGCCTCTATATCCATCCTTATCATCTGCGACAGATATAGATCAAATGAAATAGCCGGGGGTAAGCTTATCCCAAATGACACGCTTTCGATTTCCTCTAGAAGCTGGGACATGGCCTCCCCATCATACAAAGCATGGTGGATTAAGAATAGAAACAGTGCCGTTTCGCTTTCAGGAATCTGGATCACTGTAAATGAATAGGGTACAATATTCTTTTCATCTTTCGTGAGCTCAAGTTTCTGCTCTTCGATTCGATTATTGAGCTCCTCGTGTGTCGTACTGATTTCGATCCAGGGCGGATCGATGGAATCCAAGACGATCTGCGCATAAGCAAAGCGAGCATCATCTGTAAATGCGAAGTAGGACCGAAGAATATCGTGCCTCTGGACCATCGTATTCCATGCATATTTAAGCCTGTCAACATCCACAGTCTCAAAGAGGACTTGGTTATAGTAGGCCAAAGAATTGTCGGTGCTCTTTCGCATGAGCATTGCTTCTTGCAACGGCGTACAGGGCAATATCTTTTGTATCCGTCTTCCAAAGCCTTCAACTTTCTTTCTCATTTGTTCCATGAATTCAGCAGAAAATAACCGCTCTAAATTTGCTGACGTGTTTAATTTCTCTGTTGGCTGGTCATTGCACTGCGCTATCCTCTTTGACAGGCGATATACCGTATTGTGCTTCATTATGGCTGAAACGTCTATTTGTCCAAAGCCATTAAGTTTCAATCGCCTTGATAAAGATATAGCTGAGATTGAATTCAGACCGAGGCTGTAGAACGAAGTGTGAAGTGCGATATCTGTCAGAGGAGTCTGAGTGGCAAGTGACACTAATTCAGCAACTTTCATTTCAGTATCGGAAAATTGACGTTTTTCGCCGAGCGCTTCAGTAACAGAGGTGAATAGGTGTAAAGTCTCCGGGTCTAACATTTGGAAATGTTTCAGTAAACCAGTCTTGTCTGTCTTCCCGGATGTCGTTATAGGTATCGCTGGGATCGGGATAAGCATGGATGGAATCATGTAGCCCGGAAGTTTGGCACTGATGTGGTCGAAAATCTCCAGCACTTTAGGACGACTATTGAAATTCTCAAAGTTATCTCCGCCGCGTACCGCCGGCACCCAGAAGGATATGAGCTGCTGTTTTTGATTGGCCGCATCCCCAACAATAAATGAAGTGCAGTCTATAACATCGGGGTTCTGTAATATGACCCGATTTGTCTCACCCAGCTCAATGCGCTGGCCCCGTAGTTTTACTTGATCGTCTCTACGGCCAGTAAATATTAATGAACCGTCAGGAAGCATGCGCCCAAAATCGCCGGATTTGTATATCCTTCCGTACTGGGGATGGGAAATGAATTTACTCCTAGTGAGTTCGGGCATTTTGAGATATCCGTGTCCCTATTCAACTGTAAGTATAACGAATCCTACGATATCATAATAATAACATACAACTTGATCACCGCCAAAGCAAAATTCACCAACAGCACCCCTCGGCACCAAGCGAAAATCATCGTCTTCCGAAACGACGAAAGCAGAGGTGTTTTTGAATGGCCGTCCAATGTTATTGATAAAGTCGGTAGCTTTGATATTTGGCCGCACCGTGCAGATGTTGGTTGTTTCACTCGGGCCATAACCTGCTCGGAAATAACAATAAGTAAGTAATACTATAAAGCAGGGGCTTGGAACAAGTTGAGATTAAGATACCGTGATAAGCTCCCTTACTAGCCCAAGACTTGAAGACCTTTTCAGTCATGGCTTCCCCGGCAGTAACCAGAAATTTGACTTTTGGAATATTTTCAGGGTTAAGAAGTGATGCGACAGTTGGGGTGAGGCTCAGATGGGTGACCTCCATGACCCGAATGGCTTGCTCCATATCCCGGAACAGAACATCATTGACTGCTGAGCACAAAGTCATGCCCTCGTTCAATGCAAAGAATATTTCAAAGACGGAAACTGGTCGAGGTCAGAAAGTGGATTAGGAATTCAGAAGAGAGTAGCTAACCATCAAAAGCATGAGAGCAAGCTTGTAGCAACTTCGATCCTGGTGGGTTCGGATACATCTCTGATAATACGGCGATATTGCTTTGCAAATTATGATGAGTGATGAGGACACCCTTTGGCTTGCCCGTGCTCCCTGAGGTAAAAGTACAATAAGCAATCGATGATTCCGAGGCAGGGAGTTGTGGCCGAGTGGCAGGAAGGTCGTCAAAGTTGATGTCATCAATGGCTATCATGGGTGTAGTTTGACTTTCTCCCAGTCTTAGCGACAAAGCAGAATCAGTGATGCAATTGGAGCAATTGGCCTCATCTATAATTGTGTTGACACGGTTGGTAGGGGTTTGGGGCGTAATTGGCACATAGCCACAACCCGCCTTAATGACCGCAATGATAGCAACGTAGAGATCAATGGATTTTTCCAGAAAAATGGAAACGAGGCTATTCAGTGGCAGCCCACAGGAACATAGATGATTAGCTAGTTGATTTGAGCGAATGTCCATTTCTCCGTAGGTTAAGCTTGTCATGTTCGCCGTGCCTTGATATGGATCAAAAGCATTCAGAAACTCAACCGCAATTCTTTCCGGATCTACTCTGGCAAGCCTTTCTACTCCATCTGCCAGATTCGGCAAATTTGTCTGTTTTATGTAGTTTGGGTTCTCGATAGACAAAGTAGAGTTTGCTAGGTGATTATTAACATCTCGCAAGAGTATCTCAGGGGTGTTGATGAATATCGATGCTAACTGCTCTATCTGCCGAAGGAAGATGACAATTTGACTGTCAGGGAGAATTGACTGTTGAAAATTAGCACTAGCAAGAATTTTTCCCTCTTTGAGTCCAAATTCAAGAGTCATGTTAAATTCTAGGAAGTCCTTGTATTTGACTTCCGTTACCAGCCCTGAACGGGCTCTGTCTCCGTTTAGGGTCTCCTGCCAAACAAATAGACTATCAAATAGGGGATACTCGGGGTCAATTCCAGAAGCTTGTTTTATGTCAGCTAGGGGTAGAAATCCATGTTTAAGGGATTTTCGGTTGAGGTTATGAACAGCTCCAACGAGGTCGTGGACGGTCCGCAGTTGGCCTATGTTTAATCTCAAAGGAGTGGTCGTCATGCAGGGTCCAATAATGTTTTCAATATCGTTAATGGAAAGTGTACGTCCAGAAGAGACAGATCCAAAAATGGTATCGGGGTTCCCGTTATATGCGCTGAGAATATATCCAAATGCGGCTTGGAATATGGTCTGGCGACTAACCCGAAGATTTTGTACCGCAATGTCAAGGTCTTGCACTCTGATGTTCAGGAGTTTTTGAACTGTCTGAAGGCCAGCAGGAACGTCGGACGTGTCTTGAAAATTCGGCCACGAGCTCGGAGTGACCCCATCTAGTTGGCTCCGCCAGTAGTTTACGGCGCTTTCCCGATCTTCGTCGCTAATATGTTTCAAACAATAATCCGTGAATAAACGGTATTGTGGTCGCAATGGTAATGGTTTTGCAGATAATAGACCTTCGATATCGCTTAGGATGTGATCCCATGACCACCCATCATATAAAGCATGATGGATATGAACAAACGCGCGAACATGGCCATTCACACAGGTAAGATCAACTCTGAAAGGGCGGAGCAGATGGGTTTCGCTGTTGGCCGTTTGATCGTAACTTAGCTCCGGCACTTCCTGAAGTTGATTTTCCTCCAGATCGTTCCAAATAACCTGAACATCGGGATAGCTAAGGAAGTCAGTGGAAATAAATCCAGACCTCAATATTTCGTTATGCAACGCAATTTCGCAAAATGCGTTTTTGACGCTGGATATATCGATACCCCCGTGGAATTGTAACTCTATCCAATTAAAGTATGTATTTGGGTCCCGCATGGATTCTGAAAGCATAGCGATTTGCACGGGACTGCAAGGAGCAAGGTCAATGGAATCGGTTGAGTACCCCTTTAACTTGAGGTCTTCGAGAGTGGCGTCCACAACGCTTTTCCAGTCATCGTTTTCGAATTTCCTCGAGGTTGCCAAACATTTAGTGTCGGTTTTCTTTGAAAGGGTTGCTATCTCCCCAATGGAATCCGCTTCCAGGATCCCCAAAACGTCAACGTTTATTCCGGCGTTGCGCAAAGCAGAACATAGCCGGATCGCTTTAAGAGAATCAAGCCCAGATGCAGCCAGGCTGTCCGAAGTGCTCACGCGTAAAGATAAGATATCTTCAGCACATGAGGCTATTATCCGTTGTACGTCATCGACAAACTGTGTGTGACTTGTGCGCTGGGAGAGTCTGCGCTTATGATAGTCCTTCTCCAAAGCTCTCTTGTCAATTTTACCTGACGGAAGCTGCGGAAAATAGTCTAAAAGCTCAATGTCT
Source organism: Helicocarpus griseus UAMH5409 (assembly GCA_002573585.1). NCBI lineage: Eukaryota > Fungi > Ascomycota > Eurotiomycetes > Onygenales > Ajellomycetaceae > Helicocarpus > Helicocarpus griseus. The sequence continues at coordinate 146,894 of PDNB01000031.1, forward strand.
CCGGGTACCATGAATTTTGGAAGCCACTTCTGGCACATCTGCCATATTTCATTTATACCGGGAAACGTTTCGTCGACAGACACAAATGCCAACAAAATCCCTTCCAGTACACTCACTACCACATTCCGAACGCCGCAAACTTTGAATATAACACGTTCTATCTCGCCCAGCTCAATGCGTTGGCCCCTGAGCTTCACCTGGCCTGTAGAGATTCTTCCCAAACACTCCAATTCTCCAGATGGATGCAAACGGGCTTTATCGCCAGTGCGATATATTCTTCCGTATGTCTCAGTATCAAGAAAAGCTTTCCTGGTTTCCTCATCGCGGTTCACATAGCATTCTGCAAGTTGGGGTCCGCCGACAGCGAGCTCACCGACATGCCCAATTGAAAGAATTTCGGGTTCGCGGGTACCAGAAGGTTCTGATGAGATAATAAACGCAGATACAGTCTGGAGCGGAACACCAATGTTTCCGACCCGCGAACCAGCCGATACTGTGGGCGCGAGAGTACAATGAATCGCCGCCTCTGTCGGGCCGTACATTCCATAGAGCATACCGTCGTTATTTGGAGAAGCTCCGAATTCGTCAATCACACGCCGCGTTAACATCTCCCCAATCGTTAACAGAACCCTTAAACAGGGAGCAGCAGATCTTTGTCGTAGTAATTCTCCAGCGACAGTTGGCGTGAGCTCTGCTGCATCCACGTCTAATTCCGTCATAACCCGAGGAAGGTCGCTCAGCATTAGATTTCGATCACAGCCAACAAGAGTGGCGCCCCGGAACAGAGGGAAGAAAATCTCGAATATGGACACATCGAAGGTTGGAGAGGCAAATTGTAGAAACCTCCTGAATTGCGGGATCCATCTGTCGTGGGCAAGTAGCGATTGAGTGGCAGCGCGATGTGAAACAGCGACACCCTTAGGAAGGCCCGTGGAACCTGAAGTGTACTCCAGATACGCAATGTCGCCGGCCTGTATTTGGGGCGGCTGAAACGCTTCACAATCAGCTGCCCAAGCAATTACATCCTCGGCTGTAATAATATGGATAGGTCTATCGAGTTGCTCAAGTCTGCCAGCCAAAGATTGCGTGGTGATAACCACGTCCGCGCAAACATCATTGGCAATAAAGTTGACTCGTTCGGGGGGGGTATCCAGACTCAGGGGACACACGGCAGCCCCAGCTTTCAAAATAGCGAGCCAAGCAACATAAAAATGGACGGACTGGGGCAAGAGCACTGGTATAATCGGGTTCCGCTTGCAGGGTATTGGGAGTGAGTTCAGGGCAGCGATCACGCGCAGAGCCAACGCTGTTGACTGGAGGTGAAGGGATTCAAACGACAGTTTGCTTCTTGTCTTGTCACCATTGAGGAACTCTATTGCTAGGGCTTGCTCGCACCCCTGTGATCGGACGAGGTCGTGAAGAAAGTATGGCCCTGGGAGTAATTCTGGTGTCGGATTTAGGACGGAAAGTTGGGGGCTGCCAATGCTGCCATTGAGATATTGATGATCGTCCGCTAGCTTTAGCTGTTGGCGGACGATTTCTGTCAATTGCCGTCCGATCTGGGTTAGATAAGTGACGCTAGTGCAGTCCGTCGACATAATATATCCCGCAAATCTCTCAAAATCATATCTAATAGCGAGATTACACTGGGACGGTGGTGATATTGACTGTAACAATAATTAGCTGCAACAGCCTGAAAAAAAGAAAGATTCAATATAAAAACCTACGTCCGTAGTAAATATCCCTGTATACGCCCTTTGGCCCTGCATACTTTCATCCAGATCAACTGTTCGAAAGTTCCCTGCAGAAGGATCTGCTTTTATCGGTTGCCCGTCAAGGGAGAAGATCGGGCTCTCATTGCCAGTAATGGATTTAAGCAGGGAAGCCCATGAAAGGACAAGCGCGTTTACTGACAAATGGCAGTCATCAACTTTCCAGTCGATAGTTATACTGCTCGGCACCTCGTCTTGGCCATAGTCGAGGTCCGGAAAGCTCGTATACCTTTCCCCTGAGGTGGCTTCCATGATGCTCTGGTGCGCTAAATGAACAGTATGCTGACGGCACGAAAATTTAAGAAGAAATTGAGGGTCAAAGGGATATCTTCAAGCTGATATAAAATCATGCCACCCACACGCAAAACTTGGCGAACGGGGGGTACTCTGGCAATTCTAGGACTAATTTCTAGCCTACAACCTTAAGCCGTGCATGCATTTCAGTAGTCGTCGATAGTGAGATGATATTCTGCAAAGCAGCGAGGGCTAAAGATCCTTGAGGCCGCCTGTTGTGTGTCGATGCTACCTGGAAGCGGGGGTTTTGCTGTATTCTCGTCAGGGTTCACAGTCGCACGGATGCGGGAAAATATGGAGCCCCATCGCGTGGGCAAATGCATAACATGATGACAAACATACAAAGTAATGCCACACAGGAAGACGGGGGCTTGTTTTACTTACCCGAAGACCCTATATCCGTCAAAGTCAATGCAAGCCTTCCTGTCACGATCCATCGAAACGAGGGGTTTTACTTTCTGCCAGGGGAGACAAAGTGAAGATTCAAAAAGAAGTAGCGAAGGTTTGGGGTTCAAGCCCGTAACCCCTTTACTGCCCAATGGCGGAGAAAATAAAAAGATAAATAACGGCTGTTATTTGTTGGGAAGCAGGTTTTCGTCACTCGGTGGAGTTGAGGGATTGATGAGGAGCAGAGGAGGGGTATTACATGTATGATATTATGAGGTCGGCTCGGATCTAATCTTATCTCCCAGCCTAATCCGAATCATTCCCGCCAACCATCTCCCTGGTATCATGTATGAAATATCGTTCCCAAGGCTTCTTCCCGGCGTGTGTAACTTATCGGTTGTTATGCTTATTCGCTTTACGCAGGGGAGTCTTCTGCATACCCAATGGCATTGTCGGTTTTTGCCATACTCTCCATCCCATTAACCGCTGTCGCATTTACCTTGTCAATAAATAAATGCTAGCTTCTATATACATTTTGGGCTTGCTGTAAGCGATATTAAACAAAAAAAGCAAGACGCAACCATTAATTATATAATTAAGTTACTAAAACCCAGCTATCCGCCTATCAAAAGCATCAAAAGACATCAAAACCCATCAGTAGCCGTCAATAAAAACCGTCAAAACCGTCAAAGAGTCTATACAGCATCCTCCGCCGCAACACTTCTATACACCATGCCCGACCCAGCCCTACCCCCCGATCTCGTCATAAACGGCATATCATACATGCGATTATAATTTACAACCTCCCCATCCAACATCGCCCTCCCAGAGTCCATTTGTCCAAAATACGACGCACCATCACACCAAAAGTCCTTGCAATTTCTAACGACACCGCGCGAGAAAGGATTTCTATACCGCCCACCGCCCCGCCGATCTAGCCCATCTTGTGCCGTGGCAACAAAGGTATCGAGACCCAGCAATTTTTTCCACTGTGCCAAGCAGCCATGGTCGTGGCGGTGCGGAGGTGGGCGACGGTGTGGCGGCACAGCTGTGGGTGGGATTGCTGGGTTGGGACCCTGGCCGGCGGCAGAGAGGCCGGCTATGTCGACGGATGTGGTGCCGGTTGTAATGGCGGAAGTGATGGCTTGCGAGGCTGGGTTGGCGTAGTCTAATGTGTGCCCACGCATGTTTTCGTATGTGGTCTGGTTGCGGGAGATCTGGACCAGCTGAACGACGCAGAGCATACTCACCCAGATCAATTGGAGACTGATCCATATCGTCAGGACGATGGTGAAGGTATCTCGGCTGATTATTTCGCAAAGAGCAGTGGAAATAATGTTACATTGGGCGTTAGGCGGGACGGGGATAGATTCAACATCTAGCAAAGCGTGAGTAAACGTATATTCTTAGTCAGAACTAAAAACTTACGAGCAATTACTAGCTGAATAAAGAAGATGATCCCAATCTCCATAGTGAAAATATACAAAATGAAATGGCGCAAATTATTTGCGCCGACGCAATTGTCAATCCACGGACAATGACTATTTTCAAATTAGCATATGTAAACGAAACCAAAAAGTTGAAGCAGAAAACTTACTGATCATGTTTCGAGACACAGCGCTTGCAACGTCTGCAATGCTTGCTACGTAACGGTTTTCGGATCATACAGTATACGCAAAAATTGTCTTCGTCAAACTTCCACAGCTCAAACAGTTGCGTTATCGTGTCCCTTTGCTGGTTTCTGCTCCCCAATTTTGGGACATAGCCTGGGTCTTCAAGCATGGATGCTCCATAAAAATACGTAGTAAAGCCAAAGAATAGCGCAAAAAAGAAGTTCAAAAATGGATGTGAGGAGTATGTAGCTTATGACAATGTTAGCCATCAGATCATTCCATTTGAGAAGAGATTGTCTCTTACTCGGTAGCACCCAGAAAACCCAGCGGACTCCGACCCAAAAGAGGGATCCCGCGAAAACGCCTGCTAAGAAGGGCTATATCAGATGTTAGGGCAATCCAAAGTGAAAAGTAACGTATGAACTTAGAGTAGAAGATATACATACCGTTCTTTGCAACACCCTATACTCCGGTGGTCCGAGGTTAGCAACCCGCTGCGCAACCCACTGCATGCCAAACACGATCGCTATAGTGACCGGAATCGAGATATATATAATCATATTGCTAAGCGCAAATATTGAGAAGAGGATGACGAGGAATGGCCAAAAGAAGAAGAATTTCGACGTGAACTGCTTTGTCCGTATTACGCTGGTCAGTCCTAACGGCAGAGTTCGCAGGTTCCCCTCTCGATCATAACCGCATTCATTCAGCGCCCGATACCACACGCTCAACGTTTTCATCTCTTCTGCCACTACCGCAGGTGTCTTGCCATCTCTCGTCTTTGCAAACCGGTCCGAGCCATACTCGATAATCTTCTGGACGCATGACGGAGAACCCTTCACCAAGGACCAGTGTAGTGGTGACAACCCCCCTTCATCCACAGCGTTCACGTTGGCTCCCCACCGCAAAAAGAGGTCGACGCATGCAGGAAAACCTTTGTATGCCGCCCACATCAGCCCCGTGTGACCTTGCGGGTCCGGCACGTCCACAGGGATTTCTTGGTGTAGGAGGAGGACGAGGAGAAACGCATTTCCGTCGATTGTAGCAAGATGTAAAATATTATACCCTTGGATATCGGTAAGTAGAGGGTCTGCGCCGTGTTGCAGTAGTAAGTTGACGACGTAGTAGTGGCAGCGTTGAGCCGCCCACATAGCCGCGGTAGCCACTGACTCTCCCCCTTTTGCATTCACATCGGCGCCGGACTCTAGCAGGAATTTGCAAAGGGCATATTGATTGTTTATCGCGGCCCACTATAAGAGTCGCACGGAAAAGATTAGCTCCTGGAACGTGCCTAGACGTATGTCGCAAGCCGTAACCATAAATAAGACAAGGAGCATACGCACATGTAACGGAGTAATGCCCTCTTCGTCTCTATATTTGGCATCGAACTTCCCGCTGTCAAAAAGCTTTTTGATTGCGCCAATTTCTCCCAGTCTAGCCAGCTGCATAATATCCTCCTCGATCGGGAGGGGTTGTTTCCCATTGTTGCTGTTGTTGGCATCGTCCTGCCGGATGTCGTTCAATTCTAGGGCGTCATCCTGAGTGGAGAGCTTTGGAGGCGCAGTCGTGCCCTTCCCAGTTGTTAGAGATGTAGAACTAGAGCTTTTATCTGTCGAGTTTTGAGCATCGCGAGACGTTGATGAGGAGGACATGGTTCATTCCCCGAAGCGCGAGGAGGTCTGTGAGGGAGGTGTGGAAGTACGGAGGTAATTGCGCAGGGAAATGCGCCGGGATGGAAGTGGAACAACGGCTGCTTGCTTTTCTAGTTGATAAATGCTGTCATTTCGCCGCTCAAAAAAGGGAGTAGAAGAAAGAAAAGAAAAGGGGTAATGATAGAGAGAAGTTGTTGTTTGTCCCTGGTGGTGATACGCCTGCAGTGTCGGGGAAATAAATCCCAGGCTGGCATTACGAGGCGGTTCCAGCTCGAGATGGAGCACCCGTATCTGCCAGCCCAATGCGGTTTAGGGCTGCCTCGACTGCCTCAGCTCAACCTCGATGAATTACAATAATTATAATATAATACTTTGGAATACTAATTTGCATTCATCTGTAATGTTTGTTTTGTGATTTTTGAGACTTTTGAGACTTTTGATTTATTCATCTTTTCTATTCTGTCAAAAACCATGACACCGCTTCCAATCCTAAACTTGAAACATGCCGTGCAGAAACCAAACAACAGCATCTCGGGCATGATCTCCATAGATGAGGCTGAAAATCCTATGCTAACGGTGGCTTGGAGGAACTTTCGTATTGTTAATAGATGCAGAAAATTCATTAGCGGCGGTGTTCATGTCCAGGGGAAAGCTGTCGAGAGAAAAATATTTAATGATGAACGGAATAACCGCCAAACAGTAAACACATATCGCAGACAACAATGTTCAAGAACACATAATTTCCAACCAATTGGGCGTCAATTCTTATTCAATATCCCAAAGGAGAATTCTTCGAGAAAAGCAAACGTCCCCAGAGATTCAACTTCCTAAGCTCTCTATATTCTTCGTTCCCCGGAGCTCAACGATAGATTCTTATTGAGAGTCCATCATCATTTGTAACTTCGCAAAATATAACCATCATGTCGAACCAATGAGTTCCCTCCGGTAACCCTCAATCTCCCTAGACATCATTTCCACATCAACCTTCAATTCAAAATCCATCAAGAAGCAAAAGTTGATTTCCAACCTTGCCAGCTCGCGCTCCGTCACCCCACCAACCTTGGCAAACCGTCGATGCCGGTAACAGAGATCCTCCATCATTTTGGCCGCCACCCGTAGCCCGCCCAAAACAAGTCGATGCATGTTGCGCGGTGTCACGTAGATTATCTTCTCCATGATCGCCATCCGTGTAATATAATGGCTTGCGGCTAGATATACTGCCGTTGACAACGGGCAGTACTGGTGGAGGCGCAGGAGATAGTCTTCTAGCCCAATTGGCGAGACCCTTTTGGAGTAAAAACTCTTCATCAGGAGAATTGGCGAGACGGTGTCTTCGGGTTCTTTGTTGCGACTTGCCGCATTGTCATTTGCGTGTAGCCTAGGTCCGTCAAGACGGCTTTCATCCGTTGTCAGGGGTGCTACAATATTTTCCCCAACGGGTGTCGACGACGGAACATCCCCAGTGAGCCGGGCCAGCCTGTCCACATGTGCACAAAGCATTTTCAAGGCGGACTCGGGGGAAATGCTAAACACCTCTTCATATTGAGAAAGAGAAATAGGCTTGGCATCATCGGCTGAACCGGAACTTGGGGCAGCATTCTGGGGACGCGGCTTTGGAGAAAGAGAAAGCCGGCGTATAGGCGTTGTTAGATCAACTACGACGCCACTGCCCTCCGATTCTTGGTTTCGGTTGTTCATTCTGTAATTGGTTTCTGTCCATCTGAATTCTCGCACCGAGGAGTTCAAGGGCTGCGGCAAGATTTATTCCGTCTCGGTGTATATTCTGTGTCAGGTAGTGTGTCCACATAAGAACAACATGCAGTCGCGTATTGATTGAGATGCGAGGTGAAAGAATGCGTTGGGTAACGAAGCTTGCATTGTAATGCCCAAATGGTTTCGAGTTTTGAATTGGCACGAGAATCCCCGTAGGATAGACGCAACCGCAGATGTTGAAAAGTGTTCGGGTGGTATTCGTTATCCCTGAGCTCAATGGATATCTATGGAAAGTATAGATTCAAAGGTATAGAGAGTAAAGCTTTGAAGCTCTCTCTTGCATACTATATGCAGTTCATCAAGCGAACAATATGTTTACTGAGGGCATTCTTTGAAAAGAAATAAATGAAAAGGGAGGGATGCTGAGCACGGAGTGTTTGTTACTTAGGAAGCAAAACGGCAGCCTCACTCTTGTAGTAGAGAACGAGGCGAAATCCGGCAAGTACCGCTGGGGGACAACAAAACACAATATACCAAAAGATAGAAGGGTTGGAATTGTGTATCCAACACATACAACACACCTTTTCTTTTAATTCTTCTAGCATCTCAATCTTAGCTTTGTTGACGTGGTTTTGTTCGAATGGATCTTATGTTGGATGACTCATCCATCACATGATCTTAATGAGCGCCGGGCGGCCCGTCTTCAACAGTTGAGACGCAAAAATAGCATATCAAGAGTTCCGTGAAATCGGATTATCTGATATTGATTGAATTAATTTGTATTCCTCTCAAAGGGCGTATAATTGAGCCCTTCGCCTCGAAATATTAGTTTAACGAAGTTCTCACCCTTAAATCATGAACGCCAAAGACGCAAAGAGGTATATCAAAAGAACTCGAAGTGAGAAATCAAGAGAACTTGAAGTAAGGAGGTGAGGGGCGGAACATAGACAAAATCGCAGTACCTAAATCTATACTACCCTTCATCCCCATCTCTCCATGAATTTCTCCTGTGCCTTATCTCCACCATGCAAAATGTCAACATTAAGCCCATCAATCCCTTTCCGAAGGACTTCAATCTGTTTCTCCAAGGAGCCAAGTCTCTGGCCCTGCGCGCCATCGGACATGGAGACCTCGAAGTCTGAACCCGCATATAGAACCGAGTGCAGTAGCTGTGCGGCTTGGTCAGCCGATCCAAGATATGCAGGAAGCGGAGACTCGGCAGAAGACTGCAGGTTTTGAAGCATCTCCCGCATATGCTGCTTTTTCTCATCAAGAGAGGCTGAGGCGTCCTCTGTCAAGCCAGTCTCCACAAGGTCGATGACCGAAACTCCAAGGCGGCGGAGGAGTTGTTCCAGAGCTTTTGAGCCCTCGTCAAGCGGAAGGGATAAGGATCTTCTGCGGTCGGTGCCTTGAGGGGTTGACGGTGTGTACGATAGCCGTGATAAACGCTTTTGCGAAGCAGAGTTCTTACCTGCCTGCTCTGATTGTTTATTTTCTTGTTCGGATTTGTATTTGGTAGATAGATAATGCAAAGTTGTTCGGTGGGATTGCCGATTGTTCAGCCTCTCGGTTATTCGTTCAGTGGATTGGGTTAGCTGTATTATAGTATCCAATATCTGTTTTGGAAATTAGTCCGGTACGATACAGGTATGATAGAGGAGGGTGGGTGGTGGTTGGTTGGTGGGGAGGAGGACTCCAGGGATACGAACCTGTTCCAATTGTTGCTGAGAAATAGAACGGGCTTCCGTCCCGCGGCTCTGAAGAGCGCGAAGTATCGGAACCCTGAATTCCTGCTGGGTAGTCATTTCAGAAAGAATCTCAATTTCCGAGTATAGGGAGCTGATTTCTTCCTGGAGAGCTGCCAGTGCTTCTTCGTCATCGTCCACTCCTGGCGCATCGTCCTGTATAGACTCAATGTATAATCGATCCAACCGCGCGTGAACTTCCTCTGCAAGGTATCCAGCAAGCTTCGCAGTGAGCTCCGTGGCTCGCGCACTAAGCTCCCTATCATTCCCATCTATCTGTATTGCGGAGGCTATCTTTTCCAAGCCCAGCATGGATCTGTCATCGTCTTTCAGCTTGCTTGCTAATTGGGGGAGTAGAGTGTTCGTTTCGGTTGATAACAGGGATTGCGCAGAGTTCAGAGTTATTTCGAAGTCGCGCGTCAAGTCTTCCACCTATAGAAGTTTCAAGTCGTGAGCCGATGTATATACCTTAAAAACAAGCTGTGATTATGCATGGGGACAATACCGCAACATCCACCTGCTGCTTCTCCAGCGCATGTTTTTTATGCAATTGTGCCCATGACTTCGCTTCCCGTTGCCTCGACTGATTGCCATTTCGAATTTGGGACTTAAGTTCCTTGCACTGCAGCCTCAAGGTCTCCGTCTGGTTTTCAATGGCCGCAGTCGAAGCCTTGAGCGATCCAATCGCGTCGCGAATCTCGTCATCCAAGAACGGCCTTGTCGAGGATATTTCATGTCCCTGTATGATACTTTTGAGGGATCCGGTCGCCTCGAGTTTCGCATACCTATGTAGCAATGGAGGTGTTGGTTAGTAAAATAAAGTAAAGAAGCAACCTTGGAAGATATCTATCGGTAGCAAAACCGCATGAATGGGGGAACCTACAGGGTATATTCCTCCTTTGACAAAAGGGTCTCGGGCCCGAGATGCGTTTCTATCCACCTGCAGGTCTCCGCATCCGTCAATGCAGCGGCAATGTCATCCCGCTTGACTGCGATATTGCGGTTCCTGAACGCAGCCGCAATTTTCTCGTGCAGGGACGGGTTGTTGCTTTCCATGGCGGGCTGGTTGCTCCCGCGGTGTTGAACTTGGTGCACACGTGAGAGTTGGATGGGAAGTCAATCGGCGTTAAATATTGAAATCTCCCAAGGTTGGCGATCGTCCCTGGAACTTTATGGAAATCCACAAGGAACTCTATTAGCTGAAATACTTTTGACAGTAATTATACATATCACATTCCTACAATATGCTAATCTTTAATAATTTGCTGTCTCTACGGAGTGGTTTTTCCAAACAAAAACCAATTCGATTGAATATCGATGATGTCATTCACGACCATACTATCGGACAACCCCAGTCTCTGAAGCTGGGGTATGCGTTTCTAATTAATTGAACCAAAAAGGGAAACAAGATTCACCGTGATATGCAACGAAAAAAATGAAAAGATGTTGAAAATGTAAGGTCGGGCCCGTGAGATTCCTTCACTTCAGCAGCCATGATTTAATCAATACCTTTGAAATAGACCAAGAGAAACCAGGACAGGCCATCACAGGATGCAGTAACAGGGAGATCTGGACGACGTGCTCCATACCAGACATAATCGACGCTTAATGTGCGCCGTGCCCGTGTGGCATCTGGACGTTCGAGGTCCCGTCGTGCGGATTTGGATAGTACCAAGACGTCACAGCGATGATCAAGTAAACCAGAACAAGCAGAGCGCCTTCTAGGTAGTTAGACTTGCCGTCACGAAGGAAGTTTCCAACAACAAGGATCGAGAGCACAAGCAGGACAATCATGAAAATTTCAAAGTTCATGTCCATGTCTTTGCCGAGACCCCATCCGACGATAACAACCAAGGGAGCATTAAAGAGCGCGGTCTGGATAGACGGGGCGAGGCAATGGAAGAGCGCGAAGTTGATTTGATTGTCCCTAAGAAATGTGTCAGTTCAAAGAAGCAAAAAACAGCACACGGACGGAAAACCACTTACCAGGCCTCGTCAATGGCAACCAGGTGTTCAGCCGCTTTCTCAACTAGAGGAACCAAGATCAGACCCATGAAATTGTCTGGTACACCTCTCTCCACGATAGGGTGAATCTCCTGGACCAGGAAAACAGCAGACATCGAGACACAGGTAAGCGAGATAACAATGGCTATAATGGACTCGGTGAATGTAAGTTTGGCTCTCCGTTTCTCATCAGCCTTATCCTCATCCTTTTCTTCATCTAACTCAAGGACCTCATCATAGATGCTGTTGTGGCTTCGGAGATTGAAAAACAAAAATCTAATTTCCAAGTCAGTCTTATGTTGTCTTCGTTCAAGAAAAGTTAAATGTCTTACACCAAAAACGCAATTAAAAGGATCACCGAAGTCGCTCGGCTGATAGTACGCGTATTTTCCAGTAGCAGTTCGGACGTGAAGGGGCCTTCAACGGTTGTGCTTCCTGAAAGCGCAGAATAGAATGCGCTGGGTATGAGGAGGCCAAAACCAGCGACAAGCAATATCCCGGAGCCCGTCTCACTAATGACTTCGTGGAATATTTGCTCATTACGTCTGAGTCCGCCCAAGAAAAAGCACATTCCTAGACAGAGCAGCAAGTTGGCCAGGATGGATCCCAAAATTGCAGCATGAATAACCGGTATCAAACTATTGTTCTCATCGTTGGAGATCAGAACCATGAATAAAACTATTTCCACGACCGAACTCAATGCCGTTTCCACCAAAACGCCAAAAACTTTTGGCAATTTCCGGGCCAATTCACCGCCTGCAAATCCTAGCAAGTTGGCCGCGGGCACCATGCCAATATAGTTGAGACTGAAAATCCATAAATGAAGGTCCGGGCGAGCGAAGTGGATAGCTATTGCGGGAGGAACGAATGGCCAGAGCACATTGACAACCATCGAGACCGGATTGGTACTCTTGAAGCATACTTTCAAGAAATGAAGGGGATGGATTCCGCTGCGGCCGCTCTCGCCGGCAGAGTCGACGCGGAACAACGTCTCGGATTGTCCATTACTATTGTGGACAGGTAGAACCGAATTCTGAGGCTTCTCAGACGGGCCTGGCGGCGATCTGGGAGGAGTTTCAGAGCCCTGGGAAGAGTGGGAAACAGATGGTTGTTGCGCCATTCGATACCGGGATGATTGATGGGTTGTGCTGGCTTATAAAGGACGCTATATGATTGATTGGCAGTGCTGGTATATAGAAAGCAATATGATTAATAGTATAATGAGTGGCGCTGGCGTATAGAAAAGGCTATACCAAAGCTCCTTGCGGCAGAATACTTGATTATCAAGGATGTGCCCTGGACCAACAAAGATGCACCCTGTTGGTATGGATTTTGAAACTCCTTTATCAAAGCCTAAAAGGACTCGAATTCGGATGTTGGTTATATAAATCGGACTAACAAAAAGCGCACAAAAGAAAGAAACACGAAGGGATAAAAGAATGCGGGGGTGAAGAGCTGGAAGGAGAGAAGTCCACAAGTCTGCCACGATTCGACTGGGCCCAAATGGCGATAAATAGGATAACAGTAGTGACAAACTGGCAGCGGATTCAGCTTCTAATCCTCACGCTCACAGGCTCCCTTGCTCCATTTGACAGAGCTGAAACCCATAACTAGCCTGGGTTGTGATTGGGATATTCGCATGATAGTCGACTCCAGCGAACTCCACTAGCCGGGCTTTCGAAACGCAATTAACCATTATTATTTCTATGCGACTTAAGTAAATAATATACAAGGTTGTTGCTCCCGCCTTTAGAGGTCTGCTTCGCCCCTCATGTACGAATGGCCCAGGATTCGATCATAGCTGTTATTGCTAAGTTGATTGGATTTGAGGATATAGGGCTGTCTTCCTCGTTAAAAAATCTTTTGAAGATGCATGGACATAAAGGCGTGGCTGAAAACGCCCTATAATGCTTGGCTGTAACTTATTTTTTCCATATTGTGGAGCATTTGGATAGGCGTTGAGGTTTGGTTTGGGCTTGGCCTTGATTCATTCCCGGATAGAAAATACGCAGTATGCTGAGTGAAACCAGTCATAAGCATAACAGTCATAATAACGACGACGCTTCAGCTCAGTTTTCTATACATGATCATTGTGGGTGGTGGAAACAAAATGGCCCTGGCAAGCTGCTGAGAATGAGACTGCGAAAAAGGGAGACCGCCGAGACGTGCTCGTTCAAGCCACTGTTATTGGGCTTTTACGGGTACATCCGTGATGTTCAGGGGTCCCTAATAAGTTAGTGTCTAGGCGAGGGCCTAAAGACAACATATCAAAGCTTGGTCGGGATAATTCGCTCGAAATTCAAGAACGAGGATAAAAACAATAATGATGAGTATCGAGGGGGAAACAAACTAAAGCGAACAAATAGCCCATGGACACTACTACTGAGGCATTCCGGAGATGCAAAAGAAAGGGAGTACACTAGTCCATCAGTCTTAGATTTTTGGATGCGCATGTAGCTTCGTCATTTCTCTCCTTGTTGCTAGAAATTTCAACTGGCGATGTTCGTCTTCAGGACTTGCATTCTACGCAGCGTACGTAAGCCTTTGGAAAGTTGCCGATGCCGACATACGTGTAGTTGGATGGGCATATCAAGTCCACTGTGGGAGGGAGCGGCGGGAAGGCAGGCACGTGAGCAGCTGCTCACGTGATCGGCGAATATTTCTATGATATCTCTACAGGGCCTGTATTTAGCTTCCTTTAGATTTTCTATCATCATCAATAGCAGAGATTGTTGATCACTTTGTTGTCATATCGTGTTTGTTGAGTTAGTTCATCTCACGCGGCGGGATTAGGATCTTGCCGTCACCACCCCAGGCTGTCCCTCAGAAAACCAGATAATTCCTTTGAAGAATGACGCCATTCATAGGCCTGGCCTGGCCTGAGCTGAGCTGATATCGTATTGAGAAGACCACCCCTGGGCAATTATGCGAGCATTGATAGTAGTTGTAGTAGTTCGTAGTGGTGATGGTGGTGGTGATGATGGTGATGATGGTGATGGTGGTGATGGTGGTGATGGTGGTGATGGTGATGGTGGCCCGGCTACAATCGGCCCGCCAGCAGTCCCCGCCGTAAAAAGATCCAGAACAGCCCAGCAGCCTGGGAAGGCGAATGGAAGGAATTTCTCTGCAACAGTAAATAAATAATAATCTGCAGATATAATAATAAATATTGCGCCTCCCTAATACCTTCCTCTCTCCGTTCTTTTCTGTCACCAGTACTACTTTACTACCCTTTACCCCTCCTCCACCTCTACATATATAACCCCGCCATCATGTCTACCAAAACCAGCCCCGCCGTCCCTCCAGTGGTGATGCAATCTGTCACCCAGCAGATCGGCAACACCCCGCTGGTGCGCCTCAACAGGGTGCCCAAAAACCTGGGCATCAAGGCCACCGTCTATGCGAAGCTGGAGTATTTCAATGCCGGTGGTAGTGTCAAAGATCGCATTGCCCTGCGCATGATCGAGGAGGCAGAGCGCAAGGGGAGAATAAAGCCTGGTGATACTTTGATCGAGCCAACCAGTGGAAATACGTAGGTGATTTCAACTCTGATGTTGGTATGCGCAAGTTACTGATTTCAAGGCAATTGGATATCTAGGGGTATTGGGCTTGCTCTTGTTGGCGCAGTAAAAGGTTAGTTAGTCCTTATCCCTGACGGAAGATTAAGTAGCGACACTTGAAATCTCTAACTTGGTTACATTGGCGGACAGGCTACAAAACTATAATCACGCTCCCCGAAAAGATGTCCGCCGAGAAAGTCTCTGTTCTGCGTGCTTTGAATGCCACTATCATCCGAACACCCACAGAGGCTGCCTTCGACTCCCCAGAATCGCATATCGGTGTCGCAAGGCGACTGGAAAAGGAATTGCCAAATGCTCATATTCTGGATCAATATGGAAATGAAGACAACCCTCTCGCGCACGAGTTTGGGACTGCTGAAGAAATCTGGACACAAACTGCGGGCAAGATAACTGCTGTGATTGCAGGCGCGGGAACTGGTGGTACAGTGACTGGTCTTGCTCGCGGCCTGAAAAAGCGTAATGCCGACGTCAAAGTCATTGCTGCCGATCCTCATGGCTCAATACTAGCGTTACCCGAAGTTTTGAACCAGGAGCACATGAACGAGCCTTACAAGGTCGAAGGCATCGGTTACGATTTCATTCCTGATGTGCTGGACCGCAGTTCCGTTGACAAGTGGTATAAGACGGGCGATAGGGAATCCTTCCAGTATGCCAGACAGCTGATAGCTGAAGAAGGTCTCCTTGTTGGCGGAAGCAGTGGAAGTGCTATTGCCGGCCTTGCACAGGCAGCCAAGGACTACAACTTCACTGAAGATGATACTGTTGTTGTTATTCTCCCGGATAGTATACGGAGCTATCTCAGCAAGGTATTTACATTGTCCCAAGGTTGTGATGTTCGTATTTGGGAATACAATGTACTGACAAGTTTAGTTTGCCGATGACGACTGGCTCGCGGCTAACGACCTACTTCCTGCGACTCCCCCAGCGACTGAGCCTCCGTCGCCAGATATTCAACCGCGCGGACCAAAGGACCCATTTTCAGGGGCCAAGGTCAAGGCTCTAAGATTGAAGCCTGTGACTACAATCCTATCAAACTCCTCGTGTGAGGCAGCCATCGAAGTTATGAGAGAAAAAGGCTTCGACCAATTGCCCGTCCTCGCCCCAACCGGAAAACGCCTAGTCGGCCTCGTAACCCTTGGAAATATCCTCAGCCGCCTTTCTCACGGCAGAGCCGCCAGCACCAGCCCAGTTTCCGATGTAATGTTTGACTTCTCCAGATTGTCAGAGGTAGTCACAGATCCCAGAGATATTGCACGGTCTGCGCCAGAGCTGGTTGTTTCTGATTCAACCCCTGAAAAGCGTCGTCAGTTCATTGAGATCACCTTGGATACTCCCCTGAGCGCTCTGAACCGGTTCTTCGAATGGAACAGCGCTGCAGTTATTACAGAAAAGGATGAGCACGGCACCATAAAACCAGTGGCCGTGGCTACCAAAGTGGATCTGCTGACTTGGTTGCTGCATCAGAACAAGATCCAATCATGATTTCCGAACATACATTATATACTCATGTTTAGTGTTTCGGTGTTTGGTTTCGGATTTCTTATTTTTCGGATGCAAATATGCTTGTGTCAGTTAACCTGCTTTAATAGAGATTAGAGCACGTTCGTGCCGTCGCGAAGATACTGGTCTCGACAGGCTTCTTTTCCCCTTTCAACAAAACCACGCGATCAGGGATACAACGGTGTTTTATTGCATTATTACGTTATTTAGATGATAGATGACTTATTTTTATCCAACATCGAATAATACCCGCATAGACAGTGCCATTTATAGTTTCCTCATCTCACATCATATTGCATCTTGAGTAGTAAGATATGGCTAATCCCAAATTTCGCATCATCTACGTCATACCAACATAACCGTGTACATTTTTCCGCAAACGCAGCTCAATCTTTTTGACCGATACAAACACCACAGATCCAATCGCAAAATCAACAGCCAAGATGTCTGGAATGCTCACATACCACAATTATTCGCTATCCCAGATCCCAGATCTAGATGGCAAGGTTGCTGTTATCACTGTAAGGTCCACTTGAGCGTGTGAATCTTCTAGTCCACCGCTGCTCCACATAATGATCTACATGTCTATCTATATATCATGACAATGTATTGCCTGCTGACCACCAATTCAATTAATGAGCTGCATAGGGAGGTCAAGCGGGAATTGGACAAGGAAAGTCTCAAAGCGAACAGTCCAACTTTTTATCTTGCTCAATGCATACATTTATCTTCTATCTTTCCCAACTAGCAATTGAACTATCATGTATTAACCCACCATAAATGTTCAGAAATAAGCACCCAATGCCTCCTCCACGGTATCAAGAAGCTTTACATCGTCGCCCGCAGCCAGGTCAAATACGACGGCGCAGTTGACGCATGGCGGCGGGACCCGCGCATCAAGCTGGGCGAGTGGAACACGGAAGCAGAGGGCGACGAGATGTGGAAGAGCAGAACGGAATTCATCCCCTGTGACTTGGGAGATATGTTACAGGTGCGGCGGGCGGCGGGGGAGATCAAAAGACGCACGGACAGGTTGGATATTTTGTTTTGTAATGCGGGTGAGGCAAGTCCCTTTTTTATCGGATTGGGTGTCTTACATGGGATATTATATACATTTAGGTATGTGCTCGAGCAAAACACGACCCCTTATTAACAATTATTATTATCATACAGGCCTCCCCATTATCCCAGCTCACACCCTGTCCCCGCAATCCATCGAAACCATCTTCGCCTCAAACTACGTTGGCCACTACATCCTCACCACCCTCCTCCTGCCCCTCCTCAAGTCCACGATCGCCCACTCGCCGCACCCGCACAGCCCGGCCACAAACGCCCGCGTTGTTGTCACCTCCTCCTCTCTCCATCACCTTTGCCGAGAACTGAACCTAGACCTCGTCACCTCCAAAGACCCGATCAAAAGCCGCTGCTACGATGGCATCTGGCGCTATGCACGCTCAAAGCTTGCTAATATCCTATTCACGAGGGAGTTGGCGAGGCGGTTGCAGGATGGAGAGCTAAGTAGTGCCAGTAGCAGCCTTGCCGGCGCAAGGGGGGACGAGGGCGGGAGTAGTAGGGATGATGTGGATGATGACGCGACTAAACACATCTACGCCAATAGCTTTTTCCCCGGCAACATTGCCACGGAGCAGATGGATATCTGGAAGCAGTATCTTGGCGGCATACTTGGGAGGTTGGTAAAGTGGTATTTTGCGCTGGCAGGACAGTCGACGAGGGATGGGGCGGCCACGGCAATGTATTTGGGGGCCAGCGGCGATGTTATTGGGATGGGTGATGATGCGGGTGTGGGTGGTGGAGGTCAGGGGAAGGGAGAGGGCATAAAGGGGGAGTACTTCATACCCATTGCAAGGAAGGGGTCAACTAGCGGGATTGGAAACGATATGGAACTTGCGAAGACCTTGTGGGTGAGTTTCGTGTTTGATCAAGTTGGGAAAAAAGAAAGGTAGCCTGGCTGACTGTTTCTTATAGGACTGGACGGATAACAAGGTTACGGAAGTGATGGGGAATGGCTGGCAGAAGATATAATACCATTCCTGGAGGTTAATGGGTAGATAATGCGGTTAACTCTTATTCCCTGATGTTTGCCGGTCTTTGCTCTATAATAGTAAGTAGGCGATTACCGAGCTATATGGTGAGTTGCATCGAGCGTTTAATTGCGAAATTGTGTTTTCGGTACTTCGGAAAGATCGCTCAACCTGTTTCCAGAGGCCAACAAAATCGGCCTTGTTTGGTGCTGGCGGCTAGGATATGGGCTCGTTTGTACAAGATCTTCAGCAGACATCTGAGCTTTGACAGCAAATTGAGAATCGTCCTGTCGATTGTACAGCAAGACGCACCTAGAAAGCGTTGATCACAAATACTATAGTACCTTCCGGGGAAATATTATGTCTGAAATTAGTCGCAATATTGAACGAGGATATGAGTCCGATATATGCAGTCATGTCGTATATGGTCGACCCACGCATAAATCACAGACACATGCCCACCCACTCCTCCCAGCGCCGTATCCCGCTGTCCGCATCATCATCACCACTCACCACAGCTCCCCCAAGCACATCAACCTTGATACCCATATGCTCCGCCAGCATCTTAAAAGTAAAGGGCTCCTCTTCCTCATCTCCGCCCAGCATATCCTGCTCCTCCTCGGCCGACAACGCATTCATGCTCACATCCAACAGCCCTTTCCGCTTCGACTGTCGAATCTTCTCAATTTCAGATTCTAGCTTCGATTTAACAGAGCCTGGTGGTAAGGCGGTGAATAGATCTTGCTTGTTCGCAGCAATCAACACTGGGATGCTAGGTAGATTCCTAGAAGAGGGGGTTCGGACACCGTTTTTATACACGCGGTTTTGCAGGGTCATGAGCACATCGTGGAGGTATGTAGCAGCATCACGAAGTAGCTCGTCACTTTGCGACAGACTAGCGGAATCAAGCATGAAAATAACTCCGCGGACTCCGACAGCGCCTTTTTTTCTCTTGGGATCGGACAGTGACGATAACCAGGCAATTCCTTGAGATACCCGTAGTTTGCCGTGGCCGGGGGTATCTCGCATCCGGTAGGTAGTCGGGTTCTTAGCGGTCTCTTTGAGGGATGGGTCGTTGACCGAACGGTATTTGTTGGAGCCGATGGATATAGATGCAGGGAGGGTAACAGGAACAAGAGAAGAGACTTGGGAAGTGTGGGTTTCTCGGGGCGGCTTTTGAGAATGAGATATTGAGCGTTGTTCCAACTGGTTGTCGTGTTAGTTATGTGTCATCGGTACTTTTGGTTGCGTTTGGATGTGTGAAATAAGTACCAACGAGCATAAAGCCGTCTTACCAGAGCCACTGGGGCCTAGCAGAAGGAAGTCTTTAGAGGCATTTGCGGGGGCAGCTCTGTAGAAGGCGATGTGTAGGAGGATCGGGAGGGAGAGAGCTACGGTGAAGGTGATGAGGATGGCGATGAGGTTGCCGGAGAGCAAGGCGGTAGCTATTTCGCTGAGGGTCCAGTCCATGATGACTATAGTCACTATAGTCAAAGTCAAAACCTATATGTCCGCAACTCTCTCCAGTGCAGGTTGTTATGTCGCGTTGAAGATGTTGAAATCCATGGATGAGGTTGAGATAGCTTGATGTCACATGACCGTCTTGGTAATCCCGTATTTTTAGGCCTGGACTAGCGACGACGATGTAAATTTGTGTATCGTCAACAATTATCTAGATCAGAAATAGTATAATTATTCAAAGCTCATTCATATCTGGGAGCGAAATTGGTGTACTCATCTATGCGCTTGATAATTGTAGTAAATTTTCATTACTATAAATACAATCTTCGTAATTCAGCAAATCGACATGAAACGTGAAACAGCAGCAGATGCGCCATGCTGTGTCTACAAGGTTGCTTCTTTCAACCTCCGCGCTTTCATCCAGACAGACCATCAACCTCTTAGCTAATAATGGTTTAAATGTTTCCTTGGTTCTCCAACTGCAGAGTTATTCTCGCCAATTGCTATGAGTCTTC
The DNA here is from genome assembly GCA_002573585.1 of Helicocarpus griseus UAMH5409. Taxonomy (NCBI): domain Eukaryota; kingdom Fungi; phylum Ascomycota; class Eurotiomycetes; order Onygenales; family Ajellomycetaceae; genus Helicocarpus; species Helicocarpus griseus. Next base: position 167,173 of record PDNB01000031.1, read on the forward strand.
AGGTCTGCGACGCTCCTTTTTTCGTTTTTTCTACTTCATTTGCAATGAAGACGTGGTTTCTGCTGCTCCTTACCGAGCTAGTTATCTCCGCCTCTGCGGCCATTGAATTCATCGCGCCCACCGCTGGAGCTATTCTAAAAGCCGGAGACCCTTTGTACTCAGAGTGGCGGCAAGTAGGAAACAATTCAGATATCTCCGATGGTGTCCTTTATGATATCTACCTTTGCGCTGGCGGGAACGACGAGGGCTCATATGTATGTATACGTACTCCTCTGGTCGATATCAATTCTTACTTCCTCACGTATTTGCGAATAACTAACTATATATATAGGATCGCCTGATGCCTATAGCTAAAGACAAATTTTTTTCTCAAGGAAATTCCGCCTCTGCTCTCGTCGCAGCTGACATTGGCGGAAACGAGCCAAATGCATAGTATATACCCCATCCACTTATATATCAACTCTTACCCCCCAAACCAACCGACTAACAAACAAACACCCCATATCCAGCTTCCTCCAAATGCTTCTCACCCACCCCTCCAGCCCCGAGCCCATCCATCTCATCCACTCCCCCCGCTTCACCCTAACCTCCATGACCGGCACCTTCCCACCCCACCTCCTCTCCGCCATAACCTCTCTTCCCAACGACAATGTGAATAGCCCACCAATCCACAACGAACTGCTGAAACGGCAAGCAGACCTGCCCTACGAGGACCAAACGGGTCCCACCCGCTACGCGCCCATGCCCATGCAGCCGCCGACAAAGATCTCCCTAAAGACCGCTCCACCTTTACACCCTCCCAGCGCGTTCGGTATTGCGCAGTCGTTCTTGCCTAGGCCGACGATACAGACGACAATATCTGCGAAGGCGACATTTAGTGTGGAGAGTATTGAGAATACGGTACGTCCTCCTTTTTACTCTGTTTGATGATGAGTTTCGTGACAATGTGATTTGGGGCAGGCTGCTGACATCTTGTGGGGGTGTAGGCTGCGCCCGCGCCGACTGATGATGAGGTGCAGAGGTTTTTGAATCGGTGGAAGGATTGATGACGGCAGTGTATTCTTCTATTTGTAGTATCATGGTCATGTTTTATGCGATATGTGATATGCTGGGTAGGAAATGCCCATCTCAACGGAGTTCAATTTCATGGTCGAATTGACCGGGGTATTTGTGGTTGATATATCGAGAGGACACGATTCTGTCCTTCTTTTCGGTGTTCCATTTCTCAAGTCACGGATAGTATTAAGGGATTTCAAAAAATGATGTATAATAGAGGAGTTCAGCTTCATTCCCCGACGTATATTCATAAACAACCAAGAAAGTCTAATGTGCTAGATATCTATTGAGGCACCAAACAGATCCAACTGTCGGTCCAAAGGTATGATGATAGGATATATGGTATAAAGTAAATCAAAAACGCCCTCCCTTTGTACGTATGTGTGTATATGTTCGCGTGTCGTCGTATTCCAACATTTCCTCTGGTATATTCCCCTCCCTCTAAGACTTTTTGATGAAAAAAGTAGATAGGGCAATCTAGTGAGAGAAATCCAAAACCCCTTACCGCCATGCCACTCTTTGCCTCTGCGAGTTGTATGTTGAAAGTATCGCGTTCGCAACCAAAACCATCTGGAGCCCAATTAACGACACGAATACCCCAACAAGGATCACGACTCTCTCGAGTCCCTTGACTGCGTCCGGCTCAGCACTTTGAACTCGTCGTCCAACTGCGACCCCGCCGGAGTCGCCGGTCGACTGCCCGCTACTTTTTCTGCTGTTCCCTCTGGGAAGAAGGCGATGTTCTCCCGTAACGCTATATATTCGCTATCCGCATACCCTAGCACGTGCAGTATCTGGTTACTTCGCAGTCCCATGATGCGCATAATCTCGTTGCTGCCGTAGTTGACCAGTGCCCGGCCAACCTCTTTGGGCTCCTCGCCCTGATGTGGGAAGTCGCCGTTCAGCGCAGAACTTGAACGCTTCTCCATTACGACGAGGCGCACGGCTTCTTGTTGACTGAAGTGACCTTCGACGGCAAATACGCCGGCGGGTAAAAGACCCGCTTTGTTCGAGGTGGCAGCATAGGCGCCGGGATCGATGTAGATGGTACCATGTGGGGTGAGGCCGTGAAGTAGCCAGAATGAGCGCGAGTGGATAGGGTCAGTGGAGGGGAGGAAGCGGGTATGCGCTGGTGGCGGGGGTGGGGATGACGATCTTGATGATCTTGATGATGGCGGGGAGACGGGTTCTTCGTCAATGGTGGGCGGGGTGTGGTAGGTATTTGGGATGTCTAGATTATTGTCTTGTAGGTACTTAAGGATGTCGGTGACGTTGTGCGGTGTTGAGCTACGGGTAATGACGGTCGTGACACCAGCGCTTGTAGCTAGGCGGGCTGCGACGATTTTGGTACTCATTCCGCCTGTCCCTAGTGAAGAGCCGGCAGAGGATACGTCCGCCGCAAGCGCGGAAATGTCAGAGACTACCTCGATTACCTGTGCATCGGGGTTGGTCCGCGGGTTGGATGTGTACAGGCCGTCGACGTCGGTCAAAAGGAATAAATAGTCAGCGCGGACCATGCCAGCAGTGATGGCAGAGAGCGTATCGTTGTCGCCAAATTTGATTTCCTAAATGCCATATATGTGATATGAGTATTGGTGGTATCGAAGAGAAGCTCGAATTGCGTTGCCACGTACAGAAACCGCTAAGGTATCATTCTCGTTGACAATTGGGACCACACCCATGTCGAGAAGCTCAGTTAATGTGTTTTGCGCATTCCGGTACTGAGTCGTCTGTATACAAGTGGTCAGTGACTAATCTCATTGCACATAGGTATATAACACTCACGTCAGCAATGTCGTTCCTTGTCAACAGGATCTGGGCCACTGGCTGTCGTAGATGGGCGAATAAACTATCCCATAGACTCATGAGCCTGCATTGTCCGACTGCTGCCAAAGCCTAAATTTGGGTCAGTCAGAGCGCTTATTAAATAAGTAATTGTAGTGCACAATGCAGAATACAAGGTGTATACGAACCTGTATCCGGGGGAGATGTGTTGGTCGTGTGTCAACGTTCATCCTCCGCAAACCCACCCCGACAGCACCCGACGAGACGAGGATAACTCTGTGTCCATCTCTGAGGAGTTTTGCAACCGTCTCGACGATGAGGGTTAGAATGGACAGAATGGGTTCGTGGGTGTTCTCATCGACAATTGAACTCGTCCCTGCACAGTATCTACGAATTAGTTCTCCATAGAATATAATAAATAATAAAAGGAATATAAAAATACATACCCAGTTTAATGACAACGGTCAAAGACTGAGGTTTCTTCATGTTGCTCTGACTCTCACGGTCAATGATGCTGATGGATTCTAGTTCTTCTTTAAAGGAATCGGAGTCTTCTATCCTGGAAGTCGGGCTGTTCTCACTTGCATGAGAGAGCCCTCTTCCAGGAGAAGAGGAGGATTGTGCGGACGACGCCAGGATGCCGGATTCATATAACAACAGCAACTTCAGCTGCTAGTGTGCTTGTCTTCCGTCATAGGGCGCAGTATGCAGCAGTAGTAGTAATAGTGAGGGCTAGTCAGGGCACAGTTCAGGGGGCGTCTCGGGTAAAGCAGCCTCCGCTCATCTTGATTTTCTGGCGATGATTATCCTCGATGCTTGTTAGAGGTGCCGTTCACCCCGCTTCGATGCTTTTCGCTGACTGTTTTCCGTCTCCGATCCCTGGTTTTCTGCCGCCCTTTTCTGCCGCCGCCCGCCGCCTTTCGGGACTGCTGCTGCTGCTCTCTTCTTTCTCTCTCTGCCTCTGCCGATGATGATGATGATGATGATCAAGCCACTTGCAGTGCGGAGAAACCTTGGATTGGGCTGAATGGGATCCGTTTAACTAATACCAGACCGTCATTTATTTAGTTGTCTTTTGTCTCAATAACAGCAATAATGGCGGAGTCAAACCCCTCAGTTGCCAACCCTGCTGGCACTTCCCCGCCGCAGCCGCCAGCACCAGCACCACCACCAGCCAAGGATACCGGTTATATTCCCGGCGATGATACATGGACGCAGATGAAGAACATGTTTTCGATCCTGACGGGCAAGATGACCGATGAGGGCAAGGAACAGTTCTTGCTGGCCAGGGACATCCGGAACGAAGCAGCGGACTGCAAGCGGTGCGAGGACGGGCGGGATTACCTGATCAAATACAGTACGAATTAAACCCAATCCTCCCCCCCCCTCCCCCCCTCTCGCCAATTGCGCAAGTAAAAACTCCTCAATGCGAGTAATATATGGCTCAGCAACCGGATATTTTCTCCCTCGTTTAGGCCCCATAATTCGCTTCCTCCAAGACAACATCAGACAGCTTGGCGGTGACATCTCCAGCCACAACATCCACTGCAGACGATGCACAGAGCGCCAGGCCGGCGGCTTTGACCCCGTCTACGGCATCCGCATCTGCGCAAACGCAATGAAGGACCAGGGCCATCTAGAGGACACTATGGCCCATGAGATGATGCATGCCTACGATCACATGCGCTTCAAGCTAGATTGGTCGGATAATCTGAGACATGCCGCTTGTACAGAGGTAATGTCGTCACTGTTCATTCATTCCGTTTCCCCAGCCCCAGTTCAATTCGAATCGACAAAAAGAAGAGGGGTCACGGACGAACTAATTTCTCTTTGGTTTAGATTCGCGCCAGTTCATTAAGCGGGGAATGCAGATGGGCACGGGAATTCTTCAGACGCGGCCAGTGGAAGCTGACACAACAGCATCAAGAGTGTGTGAGGCGTCGCGCAGCTCTGTCGGTCGCAGCGCGACCTGCCTGCAAGGATGCAGATCAAGCGAGGCAGGTCGTCGATGAGGTTTGGGATAGCTGCTTTAGGGATACAAGACCATTTGACGAGATCTATCGATGAACGGGGTTGGGATTTCTCTTCATTTTTTTCACTTTAATTTTCTTCTTCTTGTACTATATATACATTTAACTGGCTTTCTAGATATCTAGCAGGCGGCGTTATTTGGGAGTGATTCACTGATAAGGATGCATGGATGTAACATTAATAGACCACTCAATTATACGACGCAAAGACTATATAAAGACGGAAAAAACGACTATCATTCCTATTATTCATATGCAATCAATGCCCTATTTGATCCTGAACTCCAAAGCTTATCAAAAACACCAGTTAATCAACCGTACTCCGGTTACCCGCTTTGCTGCATATAATCACGCCGCTAAATCCCGCAATCTCATCTAATCTCTACTCCTTGTTACCTGAACTCCGTTTGTGCGCTCTTTCGCCTTTGAGGCAGTGTTTGATAATCCAGGGATGCTGTTGAACCTCGTCCAGAGAAATTCGCTTTTCCGGGTCGAGTACGAGCAACTATATTTGGAGATTCTAATTAGTGGGCTGCAGTAGACTGTGAAATGGTAACAAGAACTCACCCTTTTGATGAGGTCTTTAGCCTCCGGGCTCACAAACGAGGGGACCTTCATCTCGCCCCTTTTAATCCTTCGTTGTGTCATGACAGGAGTGTCTTCGAAAGGAGCCTCGCCAACCAGGAATTCATACGTAAGTACACCCAAACTCCACAGGTCGACCTTTTCATTATAGTAATTATCCTGCGAGCCAGGCTTAAGCATCTCCGGGGGCAAGTAGTCCAACGTGCCGCACATGGTATTCCGCCTGTTGTTAGGGGCATGTACACTCCAGCCAAAGTCGCTAATTTTGATTTCGCCATGGATTCCCACAAGGATGTTCTCCGGTTTAATATCGCGGTGGATGACGTGCTTCTTGTGCAGATATTTCAATGCAGCAGCCATCTGGGCGATATATTGCGCAGCCTTCCACTCTGGGAATCGGTTCTCTTTCCGGAGATGCTTGTACAGCTCTCCATTGCCCGCGAATTCGAGAATCAAGAAAACGCGCTTGCTATCATGGAAATGACCATACAGTCGTAATATGTTGGGATGTCTCAGGTTACTTTGGATTTCAATTTCGCGTCGTAGTTGCTTTTCCACCTTACCCTGCACCAACTCGCTCTTGTGCAGGACTTTGAGAGCACACACGAAGCCGGTCGATCGCTCTCTAGCAAGATACACACGGCCAAACTTGCCCTTTCCTAAAGGTTTGCCAATTTCAAACATTCCTAGGTGGAATTTCTTTGGTGCAGATGGTTGCTCGTAGAGGGAAGTCCTTTGGACAGCAGAACCACCCTCGGTAGAGGTGCGGGAGGAAGACACTATGCTAACACTCCCCTGGCATTTCCGGGGAGACGAGCCATTGCTATTTTGCAGGGCATACTTGAGCAGATTTGAGCGGTTCGGGTTGTTGGCCAGCTGGGTAGTAGATGTTGAACCGCTTGTCGAAGCTTTGGAGGAATGTGTGCCCTGCTTGAAAGTTAGCAAATAACATTCTACAAGCCTTTAATAATAGAAAATGAGCAAGCAGTACTTTTGTCATCTGATAGTATGTGTCATTACTAGGGGGCTCATTCTCGTCATTGACGGAGAGATGCTCGAACCTCGATTCGAGAGCCTTGGACATGGCGACGGAGTACAGAGAAAAGGACAGGTTCAGGAAATAGAGGGAAGAAAAGATGAGAAAGACAAATAAATGGTTAATCTGTAGAGCAGATACAGCAACTATTTCAGTTCTCTCGCAATGTCTGTCTTGTGTGTCTGTCTGTCTGTCTGTCTATCTGGGGGTTGTGGGAGGAAATGAGGACGGGGGTTTCTATTTACAACAGTCGCATCGGAATCCGTTGCTGCGGCAACAGCCCGGGTTATTGTTATGCCGCCACCCGAAGCCCTAGTCTTGGCATTCCGCGGGGTTCAGCCAAAGCTCCGATAACGATATCTCATTCGGTCAACCCCTCCTTATTATATTGATTGTAATTCTTTGCTGCTCCTTTTCGTACAGCTACATAGAGCGGCTGTTTACGCGAATCATTACTGTTAATTTTGTGTGCCCGTCAACAAATCTGCTACTCAAAATGGCCACAAACGGCGCCCGCGTCCAGACCAACTACCCCTCCGCCAGTGTTCCAAGAGACAACTCAATCACAAGGAGCGGCTTCAAGATAACTACCCAAAAGCTGCCAATTCTCAAAGCTGGTCCCATTGACGAGATGACTACAAAACTCGGCATTGCCCCCCCTGAAATGATCTTTGGCGACAATCACGTCACTATAGAGCACCAGCCCTCCGGATGGAAACTCGACTTCAACGCCTTTGATGCTTTGGACCGCGTGGACAAAACAGGGCAGTCAGTGCTTAAAGTTGCCTACTCGAAGGAGTGGCAGCAGAGCAGGTGAGTGTACTACTACCCAAAGACAACACTAGAATGTCACTAACTCTAGTTATCTTCTTTATTAGGGAAAACACGCATCAAGGGATCAAGGAAGTGGTCAAGCCATTCGACTGGTCCTACAGCACAGACTATAAGGGAACGCTCTCTCCTGAATCAATGCCGTTCGAACCGTCGTCGTCGCCTATCCCCATTGAACTCCTGAAGCGCCCAGACCCCATCCTCTTCTTTGATGAAGTAATGTTGTATGAAGACGAGCTGGCAGATAACGGCATTGCCATGCTATCCTGCAAGATTCGAGTCATGCCTTCTCGTCTGTTACTGCTGACACGGTTCTTCATGCGGCTGGATAATGTTCTTGTTCGACTGAGGGATACTCGGATATACGTGGATTTCGAGACAAGGGAGGTTATTCGAGAGTATCAAGCGAAAGAAGAGAAGTACGATAAAGTGCGGCAGGTAGGCTAACTTTGAATTAATATAACGCATTTGGGCAATTGCTAACAGATCCCAGACATTGGCTAGCACTCGAGAGGATATTCCGGCTATAATGCGTGATGCAAACAAACTCTCTGGAATACTACCCCGGGTAGACTCGAGCTTGGAGCATGTCTTTGTTGGCAGCTGAAGCAAGGGCTTTAGCCTGTTATTCCTTCTCGAATTGAAAAGAGATATATCCGACGTATCATGACATACGATATACACGAATCCAACGAATGTAGTCGAGACCGGCTATGCAATTTAATGGCTACGCTGCAAGCGAACCCCATGTACGAAAGACATCACGGCATCAGATCCAGAAGGCTGAAGGGGACTATTTATTTCATCCCAACTACAGTTTGGAGGCAGACAGACAGGATGCCATTAACATATGCGTGTGCATTGCAAGGCTCTACAGGAACGCTCTTTTTGTATATAGCAAGCCTAGCCTCAGGCTACGTAGAGTCAAGATGCACAGCCATTTTTTTAACACGGCGATAACACAAATGTTCAATATTTAAAGATGTTTCAAGGCTTCTCTGCTGTTCATTGACTGGCCAATGGACGGCACGCAATAGCCAGTTGCTGCTGCAAACAAAGCAAACACGGCGGAAGGCATCGCAACTTTCGCTTCATGCAAATAAATAATAGACAAATGCTTGATGTCATTCTTCTTTTCCATCCAGATTGCCAATTACAATACTGATAATTCTTTCTAAAGCCGTCTAATCATGGCTTCAAAACACTCGTGTGCTCAATGCACAGATATGCTGAGACTGACTCTAAAACCTCAGGTAAATGAAATGATACCTTCCCTAGCCAGGTCATCCGAGTACTCCTCGCTATGCGAATTGCGATCCGCCATGCCACATATATTAGGACCCTGCTAAACAGAAAATGATATGTAAACAGCTCCAAAGACCCAATGGTATACATTGCGCGCTTAACCCTCGCCTCATCGCCTCTACCCATACAACCCGCCTTGCCCGCCGCGGAGCAACCTCCACCACCACCCCCTATGCGTCCACCACTTCGCAGACCCAAAACCGAACCAAAAATAACAGCACCAACAGCAGCAAAAGGATACTGCGCGATCCCAAAGATAGACCGCCGCAATCATCCTCGTCAGCGTCAACGTCGCGCATGTCCAACATAGCCCAGACTCTGCAGTCCCGCGCCTCCCGCACGACAGAGACCTACACGGCTTATGGAGCCACCAAGAAAATGTTCGAGGCCTGCCAGCTGCAGGCGGACTATAAGATTCCGCAGGCCTTGCAGCCCGGTGCTGAAGTGCCCAAGACTGCCAATGGGGAGGATTTGGGCGTGGGCGAGGGGGCGTGGTATAAGGGTATGTATATCATATCAACAACCAATTGGGGAATTTATCAAGGGAAAAAGAAAAAGAAAGAAAAAAGAAAAAGAAACTAATCTTCCTTCCATTGCCGCGCGAAACAGACCTCTCCCTCCTCCCAACCTTTTCCACCTGGTCCCAAATCACCTTCCTACACATGTATCTCCTAACCGTGCGCCTGCGCACCCTTCCCTCCCCGGAGAGCTTCCGCACCTACTCTCAGCACCTCCTCGACGCCTTCTCCCACAATGCCGAGCACCGCATGACCATCTACCACGGCATGACCATGCGCGGCATCCGCAACCGCTACCTCAAAGACCTGTTCATCCAATGGCGCGGCGTGCTGGCCGCCTACGACCAGGGTCTTGTGGAGGGTGATGCCGTGCTGGGCGCGGCCGTGTGGCGGAATCTCTGGAAAGCGGGGCATACGGTGCCCGTTCCGGGGAAGGAGGGGGAGGTGCAGGGGGAGGCGGAGATTGATTGGGAGAAGGTCGCTGTCGTGGTTGCGTATATGAGGCGGGTGCTGGTGGCGTTGGGTCGGGTGTCGGATGTGGATTTGGTGCATGCGGTCAATGGGACGGCGCCGGATGGGTCTGTGCAGAGTATTTTTGGACTGAGCGGGGAGGATTGGCAGTTGGTTCGGGGGGTGAGCAAGGGGATGATTGAGCGGGTTGAGCAGGCGGAGTCGGACCCGGCTGGGAATGAGAAGTCTTGAGATGATACGTGTTACACCCATGGAGCGATCTTGGCTCGTATCCATTTAAAACAAGAATTCTTTGTATGTTTAATACGTGTACTAATAATGTATATCTCTCTACCTAATAAAACGATATGGCCGTACCCATTGAAGAAACCGTTCCTAGACCATGAATCTAGATTGAATTCGGCTAAAGGTAGGTACTAATAATAAACAGAAATCATATCATTAGTAAGTTATGCATCAATGACAAGGTCCTGCATGATGCGGATATTCCATGGATCAACACCGAAAATGCCACAGAAAGATTGGCACGTCGTCACTAGCCGGTCGGGGTGCTTCGAGTCAGCTACATAAGGGTTTAACCGCTCTTATCACCAAACAGATCCTTCTTCACCAATCCTCTGCAAATTGGGTGGTAGAAGTCCCTATTCTTCTCAAAGATCTCAATGGCTACGTTGCGGTCGAGTTTCTCCAGCGCGCGGTACCTTTTGATTCGCAAAATTAGCCCTGAACAGGCGCAATGTAGCAAAGAATCAAGGAAGACAAAGGGAACATCACTTACAACGGCCGGACGTATTTCATACGCCCAATACTCGCCAGCAAAGTGGCCGTGGGTTCGATGACGCTCCTGTCACCAGCTTTCAATCCGACCTGGAAATACAAGTTTGAGACTTCTGCATTTTCGCTCTTGGCTAGTCCGTAAACATCGCCCATCAACAACGATTGCTCCGCCGTAAGGGGCTTTTCAAATAAGAGCACCTGCTCAAGGAATACTACCAACTGATTTGCATCTAGCCCCTTGATATCAGTCGAGGCCGGTGTGAAGCCGGACTCAGCAGTTGTACGCCATTTCTGTGCCAGGTCGTAGACGACATCGACTAGAGAAGTATCAAAGGCTGGTTTTGGCGGGAGTCCGGGGGAGTAGAACCATGTGTCCCAGTCGAGAGAGGTAAGTTGGGCATGTGCTTCGGAGTCGGAAGAGAAGAAGTCGATTATGCTTGTTTTGAATTCGTATGAGTCGAGGGAAAGCCCTTTGTATTTCGTAAAGTACTGGATAAAAGGTTTTGTCAATCAATTGTTTCAGCAGATTTATAAGGGGGTAGACGTACATGAGGAATGAATCTGTCAAATCTGTCCTTGCCTAGTAGGTTTTCGAGGTGGAACAAAAAGATGAACCCCTTCTCATAGGGAATGCTGGAAAAGGCGTCATCTGGGTCTTTGCCTTTGAGGTCAATAATAAGCTTGGTGAATTCGTGGTCGTTGCCGTAGCGCTCCACGGACTCGGTTAGAGCCTTCCAGCCGATAATGGCTGAAAAATGACGGTATGGCTCGCCGTGCCTATCGAATCATCAGTTAAAAGTTGAATTTGGGGGAAGTGGGGTGGAAATGGTTGCCCTCACACTGCTGCAAGGATCTGGCAAGCAAAAGTTAGTTTCGTTGGTTAAATGTCGTATAAGCTCTAGGGAATATGCCATACCCTTCTTTCCAGATACGTTGTCCAGCCCTCATTAAGCCAAAAGTGCTCCCAAGAAGCATTTGTGACGAGATTACCGCTCCAGCTGTGAGCAAGCTCATGGGCAATAACATCAACATTTTGACGGTCCTAATAATGGTTTGTCAGTAGAAGCGCGGAGTTTAACGAATCGGGTTCATTTTATTACCCTTGAGATCAAACTGGGCGTGGCGAATGTGAAGATTGGGTTCTCCATCCCTCCGTAAGGAAAGCTAGGGGGTAGAATCAAAACATTGTATTCTCCCCAGATATAGGGGAAGATAAGTTTCTAGAGGTCCGATATCAGCAATTTGGTTTCAATGGCGTGAAGAGGAGATCGTACATCAATGGCCTGCATGAACTTCTCTGTATCGGCCTCGAGTTCCCATTTACATTCCTCAAGCTTATCGGGACTTGTGGCGACCCTGCTCCGCGGACCGATTGGTGCCTCAGCGATATCTCTGTTTTGTAGTTTAGTGCTTATACCATTTATAGACAATTCCGGGCTCCCGGATCGAATAGAGTAGTAACTTTGACACAATAGAACTTACCCGCTTGCGACAGCGAACAGATATGCTGGAATAGGCACTCCCTGGCGGAATTGATAGAGCTTGTTGTCAGATTTCTCAGAAGCTAACGCACTGCCTCTAACAGGTACGCCACTGGCAATAACTGGAAGAGGAGAAGAGATATTGAAATCAAAGACCGCCTTGACATCCGGAGTGTCCTGGCAAGGGAAAATTGATCTAGCGTGAATTGCCTGACACTGGGTGACTGTATATACAGGTAATCAGCAGACTGAGACTCAAACCTCATTTACAGTAAACACACGTGTGACAATGGGTGATGCTCACACATGTAGGGGTGCTTTTGGGTGGATGTCTGGGCTGGAGTGAGCCATTGCAGTGCCGTGCATTTCTCGGTTGTCTCCAGAGAAATCTCAACATCAACATTCTTCCCAAGGGCTACAGCCTCATCCAGGGGTATCTTCAGAGCGCTGCCATATGGCTCCATTCGGGGGAGCAGCTCCCACTTATTCTTCTTGCCGTCGACCTTGACGTCGTGGATATTGACAAAGCTAGAGTCCAATACGATTTCCCTGGTTCCGGCATTGGTGAGGGACCTCAACTGATGAATGACATTTCCCTTGAGCTGCTGTTTGTCAAAAAGAATGTCGAAATTGACAGTGGTGCGCATAGTGCGGAAGGCATTGTAGTTAGACAGGGTGTTGGGGTCCCTGGGAGGGTTGATGACAGCCTCCATGCTGTATTGGCGGTATGAGACTGTGAGTTTGACTTTCAAGTTGCTAACTTGGGCTTTCAATTGCAAGCAGGGACGCTTTGTATAAGCCTGTAGATGGCGTAGTCGAGGCAGAGACTGTCGAAAGGGACATGGATGCATTGGCAGTGAGGGGTACTGGCCATCATCCCACCGTCCTCTTTGATATCCAATTAATCTCCATCCGTCCCGTCGTTGCATCCTGCCTCGACTCAATGGCTGCTTAGTCATCCACCATTGCCCACTCCCGCTTTCTTTCTTCAACCTCAAAACTGATTGATACTTCTCGAGCAAGACATTGATTACTCCTTTTAGTGATATAACTCAGCAATGGATTTCAATGGCTCTTATTGACCAATATATTCTTATCGATGGGCCACAATTGGCAAAACTGGTACTTATGGTCCCGTGTCCATGTCAACGTCGCCATCTCAGCTTATGCGAATGAAGCCCGCAAAAGACAGGCACCTTGTCTTGCAACCTGTATCCAAGATTCGTGTGTCTTTCTGACCAAGTAATTGTTTGGAGTAACCGGTATGACTCATGGCTATGACAATATGTTGGCTGTTTCAACCCCTCTACGAGGCACACACGTATTCTACTGTGCGTTGAAAAGAGACGTTCATGTCGACTACAAGTCAGTAAGTCATGCTCCATACCAAAAAACTCCCGAAAAATCTAAGTGCCTCATTGTTGACATATAAGATATAGACTGAAGTGATATTAAGGTTACGGGATGTGCATGAGCCGCACAAGATCCGCGACCCTAGCATGTTCGTGGACCACTGATAGTCTGATATGAACAGAGCTCAGCTATGAAAAAGGTTAGCCAGCATGGGCTGAGCAAAGCGATATGACGTCGGAGGACTTGCACAGATAGTTTCGGTCTTTCCAAATATTCGGAACCACCTGGGCCTTGCTCCATAATTATGCTTTCTAGAACTTTGGTATAGAGTTTTGAGTTTCTGAACCAAGGAATTCGACGGATGGAGCAGCAGTTTTCTCTGGAATCACCCGGGTAAAAAGGGCTTACCCTCCAGTCCCCGTGAAAGATCTCTGGTGCTATGCGGTTTTGATATTCTTCACCTCCCTCGTTGATGAGACCTGAGCCGTATACCTTTCAAGTTTCTTCCGTCTAGACAGACACATCCTCAGGTTCGTTGGTTTTCTGTTAGTGATTTATACATTCCGTTCATCCCGCCTTGCCGCCGGACTCCGCGTCATCGCCGTGTTTGATGTTATTAGAGCTTTCTTATTCGTATCCCTTGCGTTTCACGCAATTTTCAGTTCACAAAATCTTCCCACCTTTCTTACTCCAAGTCTCGTCTATTCCAGCCGCCCACTTCCCCGATTAATGGTCTCTAATTCTTGGAATTGTTTGTATTTTTGCTGACACGACGAAGGAACTTGACTCGAAACCAAACCGGCCCAGTTCTTCGCTGGAACAGGATGGCGCAAGTTCCCGCAAATAATAGCATAGCGGCCACTCTCATGGGCAGCAACAGCACCAAAGAACCCCCGCAATGGAATAGTGAGCCCATGTTCCAACTCCCTCAGTGGGGAGAACCTCTTGTATGGCTTTCTCCGGGAAGAATATACGTGAATCATTGTCTAGAAACTGACACTGTAGAATTAGATTGTGTTTCTCATCCTCGCCCTTGCAATGATAGCTACTCGTCGTAGAGGGTTCAAAGTCTTCCGACGACGATATACCAAGAGATTGTCTATCTTGGACCGCCCTCGTCCTGCTCGATCTACTGATCAGTTGCTCGGATACGACTCTGAGAATGAAGACGACGCTCAAGATTACATCGCGGCCTTTACGTATCAGCGAAAAAGACGGTACTGTTGTGGTGTGGCATTCACGACGCCAAACACCTCTCGTTTCGCTGACAATCTGCGTAGCCGAATCATGCAGAAGTTCCCTTTCTTGGTTGAGATGTTTTACTGGATTATTACATACTTCTTTTACCGGATGACAAAGGTTATCTCTCAGAGAGTATTTGCCAAGACGGGAATATGGGATGTGGCGCTGCAGAACGGCGTTCGGGTTTTAGAATGGGAACAGTCAGGCTGGTTGAGCTTCCTCTTTCCCTGGACCGAACATGATATTCAGCAATGGTTCATGAACGGCCATCAAACCTCGCTAACAGCTCTCAATCGCTTTTACGCCTTGGTTCATATTCCCGGTACTGTGGGGTAAGGATCTTACTTTGATACTTCATAGAGACCACCTGGCTGACTCATTTATCTTCTGCTAGATTCATTGCGTGGTACTATTACATCGCTCCTTCTCATAGAACATTTGCGATTGTTCGACGAACACTCACCCTCACGAACCTTTTGGCATTTGTTACATTCACCTTCTATCCGTGCATGCCGCCGCGTCTCCTTCCACCAGAGTATGGGTTCTTGGATTCCGTGCGCCACGATAATGCTCAAAGTATCTGGATGAGCGGAAACTACGTGAATTCACTAGCGGCTATGCCTAGTATGCATTTTGGGTACAGTTTCTGCATCGGATGTACAATGCTGTACCATACGGGCATATTCCGCCGCAGCTTGGAAAGGGGGGAGACAAGGAAGACGACATTTTGGAAACTGTGGTATTTGAGTATTGCAGTTGCATACCCGGTCTCGGTGCTTATGGCGATTGTTGCTACGGCCAACCACTACTGGCTGGATGCTCTTGCAGCAGTAGGAGTGGTCTGTGTAGCATTCCTTTGCAATCGAGTCTTTCTCTTGCTGTTGCCAATTGAGGACTTGCTATACTGGAGTTTGCTTATGGAAAGGCCAACTCCTTCGACAGGAGAGCGGTTCCATAACCGTGGGGGATCGATATAATTAGATAGATACTCTTAGTATTATTGAGAATAATGAGCACTACATACACTTCCATAACCGACTTGTTGAATATTAACCCCCAATATCCGGCACGTGACCCCATCTCCGACACACGTGCTCTTCTGTCTTTTCCTGCGGTCTTCAGTCAGTTAAATCAATCATTTGCTTTCTTTTTTGTTCTTTATATTCCCAGTTTTATTATATACTCCGTACGTACAATCCTTTTGGTCCAAACTCAATTGCGCTCCCTGTTTCCATTCGAGATACATTAAACTGTCAATCGCTCCACGCTTATCAATTGAGCTCTATTTTCCCCGTCGTACTGAAAACTCAGAACAAAATGTCGGAACCGCGGATTGAGATTCCGGCAGAGAACCCCGATGTAGAGATGGCTGGTTCTACAGAAACCCCTGTCGAGACCGAAAGCGCAGGAGTTGCTGAGGGAGCTGCCGAAGGAGAACCTGAAGCTGCTGCTGCTGAAGGGGGAGAAGAAAATGCGCAAGAACCGGAAAGCAAGCAGGCCACATTTATCGAGTGAGTAGCTTGCTTTTAGCTCTTCGAATGGCTACGGCTTTGCGGTGTATATGCCCAGGTGTAAAACAGACACGCTTCGCGCATCTTTGCTTCATTTCGAAAGCACAGGAGACGTTTCAAGCAGCTTCTGTTTCAGATTTTCCTTAGTAAGCGAATTTTCGGACGCCAATTTTAATTATTATGTGAATATAGCTGACATGTTATTCTATCGCTGTTCAATAGCTATCTCAAATCCCCGATAGTGGAGTTGGTTGTTGGTAGTGGTGATGAGCAAACCACTCTAACGGCCCACCAAGCAATCCTTATCGCCAGTCCCTTTTTCAAAGAAACGGTCGACAAATTCCCTGAAGATGGCCCTGTATGCTACCCTATTCTCCAGAACCATATCCCGCAGCGACTCGGGGGAAAGAGGATATCATTATGCAGATAATATTAGCAGAGGCAAAGCTAACATCCGTCTATAGCGTCGAATTATACTCGAGAACGAGGTTTTAGATACCATTGGATGCTACCTTCAATACCAATACACCGGAGAATACTTCCCGAGACGTCTTCCTGCGCCTTCCGATGCTCTCGAACCAGATCCATCAGCTCCGGAGGTTGACGATACCGGTGATCAGCTGCTGAAACATGCACGCGTATACACCCTGGCAGAGAAACTAGGCCTAATACCCTCAAACAGCTAGCCCATGGCAAGATCCACCGCATCAACAGCACGGCCCGTGGCGAAATCGCATATGCAAGATATGTTTATGGCAACACCCCAGCAGACGACACAACAATTCGGAAGCCAGTTGCCGCCTTTTGGGCTACAAGGAGCCATGTACTCCGCCACGAGGCAGAGAAAGAGTTCAAGTCCATGTGTTTGGAATACCCCCAGTTTGGTTTCGATGTGCTCAGCCTTGTGCTTGATCAGAAGGAGAAGCGATCTCATGATAAAGAGGCTGAAACACCGACTATCAAGGGTAGCGCGCGGAAGAGGGCAAGGATGGGGCTCTAAGCGTTCTTACCGGGATGTGAAAGTCTAGGTATTATTATTATTGTTTCGAGACAGGCTTCTCGTAGCGGGGAAATTATATACATATATAGATTCCTATGGGGAATAGAGGAAACTTGCCTCGCCTTATATTTCTCGAATCCTTCCCTCGCAAGGCCTTTCGACCCTTCTTTTTTTAACCGTGAAACACGCCGGTCGACAGGGTCCCAGCTATTATTATAACACAAATCCTTAATTGCCGGGCTGGTCTCAGGAATATTCCGTGGGAAAGGAGGTTTTTGGTTAGTTGAATGGCGTCTTTTCTGTGCGCCTTGTAGTATTTAGAAAATATAATTTTTATACTACCCAGTTCCATATTTCCAGCAAGGATATTTTCATCAATGTCTATAGGCTTTACGGCATAAGGGGCATTGGAGCTCTGATCGTGGATGGCTGGATTAAAATCACAGGTCCTGCTTGCTTCCCGCAGCTGTCTAGATCCATCTACTCCAGAACAGACAAGATACCACATATGTGATGCAAACAGCTGATATATATTGGCATATGTAGATACTCCCTGTGAGATTGATACATAGATCATCACCATCATCGCCATCATCAATCGCCAGTAGCAAGGAGATAATGAGACACAGGAATAGAAAGTGAGAAAATTACAAATTCCGGACAAACAATACCCCATGTTTTCCAAATATATCCAGTGTATATATGTAATTGTTAATGGTGATAGAAGTAAGCAGCCCTGCTCAGCAGTATGGCGCTTCCTTTTCCCTTCCCCGCCCCGAAAAGCCGAGCAGCGAGTGAGCAAATACAGGTAAGTAAGTATACTTGTTCTCGCGCAGGCGGAGCCAGAAGGAAAACACAATAGAAAAAGGATCAAATCCATCTCCCAACCTCGATGACCTCCCGCTCACCTCCGTCGGCTTCCCCCCCACAGCCTGGCTCATTCTTATTTGTCCTCAAAAAGCAACATGCGTGGTGTGGTTATGGAAGTGGCCATACACTCAATTCACTACCGTCGCAGTCCGCTAAAAACCAATATCAATTCGAGAGGAGTATACCAGCAGTAAAGCGGATGGATAGTAGGACATAGAAAGCAAGTGAGGAAAGACGAGGTAAGGCGACGTAAAAAGTCCTTTCCGGGTCAGCTACCCCGGGTATAATTGGACGAATCACTGAAATCACCCATAACCTGGAAACTCAGACGCGCAAGCCAGTAGATCTCAGGTACATTTGCCGTCGATCCTCCGCTTCACGAATGATTTCCGCACCAAGTCGTAGACTTGGGGCAAGATGAGCGTATCTCTCTACCTCAATAACCACGTCGGATATTATCACGTCCATCTGCGTCGGTGGCGGGAGCAGTGACGAAAGCGCCGGAGACATCGTCGCACCCATGACCAACAGCGTTTGCGAGACCATTGATAAGGCACCCTGCCAAAGGTAGGGAAGGTGGCCCGCATGATGTGTTGTGATATGCTCTAGTTGCCTCATACAGGCATCCAAGCATCGACGGCAGTTTTCGCAGACTGTTGGGTCCATTGCTAACTGCTCGTTCTCAAAGACTGCGAGGATATAGGGGCGGTAGATGATTGTACGGCAGGCAAAATATCGATGTCGCAGCACAGTCTGGACAGGGTTTGAAAGAGGCGCATGTGTATGAGGGAATTGAACAGGGAGCGGTAAACTTTCGTACCACTGCGACAATTGGAAATCCAATTCTGCCACAACAGGCTCCAAGGCTCCAATACTCAGCCTTAGTTCCGTCTGGTAGATCATATGGCTCACGCGGTTAAGGAGCCTCCTCAAAGCGATTTCGGAAAGAAAATACCAAAGTTCATCTCGGCCAGCCGGTTCTTCGTCATCTTCTTCCTCAAAGCCTCCGGGAAGCTCTGCGGTCTCCTCGAATTGAACTATTCCTGAGTGCGGAAGGTCTAGTTCCGCTAGCAAGTCGCTCTCGAAAAGCAGTGCGTTCCAATATACGCGACCACTAAGTTCCTTTGATTGGGGCGGTACACGACCAGGGCTCCCCAGTAAGAGTTGAAGCTTGATGCTTATATTGGAGAGTAGCGTCCATGCCTCCAGGGGTCGGACAAGATAAAACAGGTATGCCGACGCCAGTATCATACACTGCGCCGAAAGTACAGAGTTCCTCATCATCAAAGACGGTAAAAGTTGCCATGCTGCAGCGAAATATGCCATCCCTGGGGGCTCCTTGTCAGGAGGAATGTAGGATATACTTCCACTATTGCTAGCACTGCCCAAAGCAAGTACTAAAAGCACAATACAACTCTCCGGGCCCTCCCTAAATCCTTGAGATAGCGCAGTTCGGTAGTAGCGGGTCCAGTTGTAGGGATTTACACATGCGTACCAAACATTGACCCGCTCAAAGAAGGACTGCACATATGTAGCCGTGTTGGCAAGATCCAAACTCAAAGTAGACCCCATTCTCAGAGGCTCCCTGGCCATTTCTAATTGCAATAGGTTCTGAGGGTCATAGGGTCGAGAGACAAGGTCACGAATTAGCGGCCACTGAAGTAAGTGCAAGGCTGGCGTAGTATGCATCTTTGGCATTGTTGAGATGCTCGTAGGCGGTGAAACCCAAGAACCTAGGCCGACAACAGAAATAGGGCCGGGTACGGATGATACAAGGTTCGGAGCCTTTCCGAGGATGTCATCCCCGCTGAGACCAGTACCATTGCTTGCAGCGGGAGACGTTGAGGAGAGAGCCAGATGACTCGTTTGGCCAACAAGACTAGAGTGAAGCATGCCTTCGATCCGGGTCAAATGCTCCAAGATAAGCTTGTCGCCAGCGTCTAGCTTGATACCGGGCTCTCGATAAATGCACTCTGCATTAAGCTCGCTGCATAAACGGCATTTGGGACGGGTTCCATCGCACCGAGATTTGCGTGAGCGACAGACCTCACACTAATAAACAGTTGTAGAGTCAGCAAAAGCGTAGTTTCGCAGGAGAACACCTGTAAAGGTGGAACTTAAGATTCAATGGTATTTATTGTGATGAATCATTTCGACAACAGCAAGTACTAAGTGGAGATGGAGGCAAGAATTTGCCTTCTTTTGGCCAGTCCTTTTCCTTTTGTCTTTCCCTCTTTGACATTCCCCGTACTTAAACTTCCTTGTGACATCCACGTAAAGAGCAAAAGCTACCAGTGTGAAAAAAGGGTTGAACATACCGCTATTGTAGCGCGTCTCCGCGGGTACTCCACAGCGTCGGAACTCGAGCGCTTTTTCGGATTTATGGGTGTTTCAATGGGTTTAGTTTCGTGGTTCGTTGAGTCCACAGGGGTAACATCTTTTTCCGGTGTTGGAGACATCTTCTTTAGATCATTACGTTCCGATTTTGGCTGGCAGTTCTCAGAATCAAGGGGCTCATTCGTGGAGCGAAGAAAATGTAGAGGTGGGTGCGGAGGAAGCGGAGGATGGGCCTTGATGGCAGTCACAGCCATTATCTTCCTATCTTGGCATATTTGGTTTTGACGATTTCAGAGTGAGAGTCTTCAGACCTCTCCAATTTCCAAACTCTCTGGAAAGAGCGCGGAATTTTGAAGAGTCGCCGGTTTGATCAGCAACGCCTGATAAGCCGTTTGGTTCGGTTTGAAAAGACCTTCCAGGGGAATCCGCCGATATAGTTGGTAAGGAGTCTGGTCCAGCCAGTCAGACGATCCAGCTATGCAAGCGTATGCGAGTGAGGATGAGCAGAGAAAGTAGGTGTGATGGGTATGTCGGAAACTAGTCCTCGATGATGAGGTTTACATTCAAGCTCCTTTCTGATGCAAGATGGTGAGAGAGTTGCAACTGAAGGAGGCTGCTCATGTATAACAAAGAGAGCGCGGAAGAAGACTATATTAAGAAGGCATGAAAATGGAGGTGACCGGGGAGGGGGGAGAGTATTATTTCAGTCTTGGGTAATTTCAGCCTGGGGAGCGTAAGTAATGATGATTGAACAATCGACAAATAGCGCGGGAACCATGCCTGAATCTTACAGGAGGGATATTTTATATTAAAAACAGTCATCCTTCCGAAGGTATGCGGCTCGGCAGACCAGGTATTTCTCCAGATTCATAAGGCTATTCAGCAGTATTCAAGGTCATCCGTCAACTGGGCCTGTGGGGATTGTGGAGAAAGAGAACAAAAGAGGCAAAATCAATTGGCATCTTCACCACCGCCCTGGTGTTATATTATCGTCATGTCATCCTGGAACAAGACGGAGATGGAGGTGGGATGTGGGGTTGTAGAAGCCCATTACCTCTGGCTGCCAGTCTCAGAAGCTAGCCAACTAGTTCAAGCAGCTATTTCAGCTAGCAGCCTAGCAGGAACACTCGCTGAATATTCCGCACGCGCTATATACGTCGAGAACAGCTCTGGAACATTCATCGAAGGCTGGCAATGTGGGGAAGATCCCCGTATACGGGCTGCCAGGCTCGCATCTGATTAGCAGTCATCCATCTCCAGACACTTTTCCGTTGGGCACTTGTCGGCGTCGCGATGCCACCGTCTAAGGCGCTAATGCAAGACTATTCACTCCTTATGCAACTAGGGGAGAAAAGAAGAGAATGGAAGGAGAAAGGAACACCTAATTAGCCGGGGGGGAACAACTTGCTGGGGGAAGGGAGGGGGTTAACAGTTGCACTCCCACACTGCGCGTTGAATCTTAACGCACTCAATGATATGGGACTCAGCGTATTCCCGCAGCTCTGGTATGATAAAGCCAGGAGACACTCCAGCAGTATATATCAAAGTCTGCAATGTGCAGTGTGTCCTGCGTCTAAGCGTGCTTTGATAGTTTTTCGCTATGTGCTGTTCTTGGGGCGATGTTATTCACACCAACCAACCAACCAACCAAACCCCTGTCGGGTATGCTTGAGGGCGGACAAAAAACCGCCCCAGCACTGAGATAGTTGCTGGTTGGATAAGGTTTGGCTTAAGAAGGGCGGTAATAATAAATTCAAAACTGCGGTGTTGACCAGAAGTCGTTGTCCAATAATCCAATAAAGATATCAAGAAATGGCGTATATTTTCATGTACGTACTTCCCCCGCTTCATCATTGGAAATCCATTTGTAAAATAGAGGAGCAAGCAAATACCAGAAAAATGTCTTTTGGTGCCTGATCAGAAGTCAGAATCGTCCGGGAGAATGCTGATGTCGGGGATTCCGGTAAAAGGAAACTCTTCCCACCTATCAAGAGCTCGGGAAGAGCAAAGCCAGCCACTGCCAGTCAAGTCTCCTGGACATGGGAACGGCTGGATATTTTCTGGAATTTTACCTCTTTCGGTCTGAAACTGGGAAGTCTCCCGCTCTCCAAGACAATACTTAACCCCGCGGCTGCTTCCGTTGTTTTGTGGGGAGCCACCATTGCTCGTTTCTTCTCGGCTGAGTTGCTTGTTCGCTTTTTCTTTCCCGAATAGTCGAGAGTAATAATGTCAAGGGGTTGATGTTGGCTCGTTGAGGACTGATTTCAATACACCTGTTGGTTTTAGTGGGAGACACTTCTTCACGGGAACAAGCTGTTTCTAGTTTGCTCGGGTCATTGAAACCGAGCGAAAAAACACTGCAGTCGTTGACATTTTGTGGACCCGAAATACCTCTGAAGGTAGCATCAATGACTTTTTCGTAGCCCTCTGTGTTAGTTGGTATTCATCGATGGCGAGTAAAGAATAGCCATTAGCCAGCTGTACAACGTGGGTCGTCATCATAGAGCACTGGGAAGCTGAATTGCTTTAGGTTCTGTTAAGCATGATACTTTTGTTTCTCATTGGTAGATTTTAATGCTTCTTGATTCACCTTGCAGATATAATCACTATTTCTATTCCAAAAGTCCCCCGAAACCTTTTTCGCTTGTCGCAAGACTGATCAAATGACTGTTGTTTCTCATCTGAGAATCTAAATTCAATCTATTTGCTTTGATCTATACAAGGCGGCGTCACCGAGTTTCCTCGTTTGCATGTTATGCTGCCGCTCGTGACGTCTGCCCATGGAGATTAATGACTAGGATCTCATATCCCCCTAGCATGAGGATCGACAGCTCCTTTGCTTCAACCATAAACCCTCTTCATAGACCGATATGCTATAATGGGACCTTCGTGAAGTGCGAGGATATACTTTTCCACACCGATCACATGCGTGAAAAGAAGTCATAGAAATGCGATTGATAGCAGAGTTTTTTTAATTACTCATCATTCAAATATCCACTAGACTCGACAGAATCATGTCACATTACTTCATTGTGCGTGCCTTCGGCCGCTGCTCTTCATTTCAATGAGTAAAGTATGGTATAGAAGATATGGCGGATGCTTTTGTGTAGCGACGGGGTATAGAGGTGAGAGTGATGAGGGGAGAGAAATGAAGAGACGGGACTAAGAAGGGGCGGGGGAGGGAGATGGTCAATTGGCGTAACCAACATATTAGCCAACCCGTTCACTCTCTACTTGAAAACACGGCCATCAGCCCACTCATACTCCTTGCCATCGACAGTGATGGACTTGTCTTGGGCCCACTGGTCCTCAACAAACTTGCGGTCCTCATCCTTGGTCTGATCAAGCTTAGTGAAAGAGTAGCTCTCCCAGTCAGGAGCGACATCGAAAGCAGGCGCAGCCTCTTGGCCGCGGATGACGAACGCACCCTGAATGATAGAGTCGTTGGTCTTGCCGTAGACGGAGGCAGCACCGAAGATATACTTGCGGGAGGCCTCGAGACGGGCAAATAGACCACCTAGAAACAAGAATCGTTAGATCAATGTCACAAAAAACTCAAGGAAGATGTATGAACACACCGATCAAGTTGTTCGACATGAAAGTCATCTTGAGCTCATCATTATATTTGTAGTCAACTTTCCAGAGAGAGTACTCGTCGGGCTTGTAGTTCTCCCAGAACCATGGAAGGGCAGCAGAGCGAATGTCCTCATTGGAAAACTTGCGCTTCCAGTCATCAAGAATCAAAGTTGGCTTGGGGAGAGACTCAAGAGGATGCTTGGGCTTGGGGGCAGGCTTGGCCTCTTCCTCTGGCTCTGCAGCCTTGGGCTGAGGGGCGGGCTTGGCTTTCTCCTCTTTCTTTGGGGGGACGTTCTTCAAGCCCTCTTCGACAAAGGTAGGGTTGGGAATGACGGCCTTGTAAATGTCCTGGTTGATGATGGTCTCATACCATCTGGTCACGGCCGGGTTCTCCAGACGCCAGCTCCGGCCAAGGACAAACTCGAAGCCGCGGGAAGAAAGGGAGGCAGCAAAGAGATCAGCGAGAGTAAGACGGTCGCCAACAAGGTAAGTGTTAGAGGTGAGGTGCTTCTCAAGGATAGCAAGAGCCTTAAGGGCAGCCTTGGAGTTGTCCTCAACCGACTTCTTGTTGTATGGGTCACGTCCAACAAGGGGACGGAACCAGCCACCAAGGGTGGGGACGAGCTCGCTGTTGGCGAAAGACATCCAACGGAGGATGGAAGCATAGTCCTGCTTGGTCTTGCCTAGGAGGGTGGTCTTCTCGTTCTGAGAAGCAACTGCGTTGGTGTTAGTTTTGGTACAGATAAAATAATAATTCAAGCACCAAGAGACACGGCAAGATTTGCACATTATGAACATGCGGATCAGAGTTAATGGTAGTCAACAGGAGAAATATATATTCTGCCAGGGATAACTGAATGATAATATGACTCATCATGAAAGATGCGTATGCGAGAAAGGGGTACTTGTTTACAAGGTAAGAAAGAGAGGCACGTACGGTAGACAGCAATGGCAATGCATTCAGTCAGCACAAAGCCGTTGGAACCCACGAAGGTGGGGATCTTGCCCTGAGCATTGAGCTTCTCATACTCAGCAGCAGAGACGGAGGACTTCTCCACGAGGGCAACATCGAGATCATTGGCCTTGGCTACCACTCGGCACGCGGTGGTGCGAGGGTTGTCCTGGAGGTGAAGAAGACATGAGTGTGTCAGTGTTTTTGAACCCCTCCATGCTACAAACAAAAAAACCAGTGAGAAACAAAAACAACACAACACACAAGCTAGGGGGTGGGAAAGAGACTTACAGCCAGTCCGTAGATTTGTCCAAACGACATGATGAAGAGAGCACAGAAAGGAAAGGGAGATCTGTGGGATGAGGAGGAATTGATGAGAGGAGAGTGAGTGGGAGGAGAAAAGGAGAGAGGAAGAAGAAGAAGAAGAAATGATTTGTAGTTGAAAGTTTCCTTTTTGGGGCCAACCGCAGAATTTGTTGTGCCCGCTTCCGGAACAGGAAATTAATTAACCCAGCAAACCACGTGATGTGTCTTCACGTGACGCCGTCTATCTCGAAAAATCCAAATGCGGAAAAGACGACGACGACGACAACGACATCAACCGGCCATTGTATACGACAGCCAGCTCTTTACCAGTCAGACAATCATCCGTATCCGGATTGCTGCCGGGTCAATTTTTTACAATGGCATGGCAGAGGCCGAGCTGCTTTGCTCGCGCTCTCAGATCTGCGCAGAATAATTTCCAATTGGACTCCCACGTCTCTCGCCCTTCATTCGCAACTCCTCAATCCACAGCCACCGCACATCTTCACTCCCAGAAACGCTCCTTAAACACATCAATCCAGGGTGGTGAAATTACCGCTGCTCCTCCCCTCGACATATCCAAGCTGAGGACTACTCCTCACCGAATTCTTCCTGCCTCGCCAGCTTACTTCACCGGTACCCCGAAATTCATTGACGATGTGTTGAAGTTGGAGCAATTATGTCGTAAATACGCTATCTTACCTACCGTTTCTGTGAGCGAGGCTCCTAAAATGGCATTCCTTAAGCGTGGGGACTACAAGAATGCAATTCATGAGGAGGTCCCCGCCGCCAAATACCGTCAACTCCAGAAAATGTTGGCTAGGTTGAACCAGATTCAGCCTAACGTCATGCCGCGGGAGGTGAAAACAGCCCTTCAATCATTTGTACGACAAGGTGATGCCCTCCAGCAGAAAGTGGCGCCTAAGCCCCTTGACCGTATGGGCCGGGCTCGAGGCATGGGAAGGCGGAAAACCTCACATGCGGTGGCTTTCTTAGTTGAAGGGGATGGGGATGTCATAATCAATGGAAAGAATATCGTCGAGGTTTTCCCTCGAGTTCATGATCGCGAGAGCGCTCTCTGGCCCCTTAAAGCGACAAACCGCCTGGATAAATATAACGTGTGGGCTATTTCGCGGGGTGGTGGTATTACCGGCCAGGCAGAAGCCCTTACCGTAGCCATAGGAAAGGCTCTTTTGGTTCATGAGCCTGCAATGAAGCCAATTTTGAGAAAAGGTACGTTATACGCCGGGGTGAACATCTATGAGTTGGCATTGGCACTGCCAAATTCAACTTTTGCTCCGTCGCTGCCATCCATTTCCTTCCTAATGAAAGCACTTTACTAATTTTTGTATTCAGCCGGATGTATCTCGACGGATCCTCGACAAGTCGAGAGAAAGAAGCATGGCCACTTGAAAGCGAGAAAGATGCCTGCATGGGTCAGACGGTGAAGCATGCAGCTCGTTTGCGGCACGCTTTTTTTTCTTTTCCTTGTATTTTTCATCCCTTTTCTCCATTTTTAGCACACAGCCTGTATATCACATTTTCTTTCCTTATGTCTTATCCCGCCTACGAGCGGTTTAACGACGCCCCAAAGACCGCATAGAATCAATCTAACAGTAACATTTATCTCGAAATCAACATTGTTGCACTTGCGCTTTTCCTTGAGCGAGAAATTTCTCAGCTATGTCAAGAAATAGGCCAAAAACAAGAAGGAAGCTCTCGAATGGCCGTCTTGAGGTGGTAAAATCCAGGTTAGCCATTGCTTCAGGGCCTCAGAGCCCCTGAAGACGTCGTCTCTTCACGTTCTCTTGCGCATTGATTCCGCATGGAGTCAAATGCCCAGGCGTTCTTTTCGCTGCCAATTGACATCTCTGTTGATTTCAGACTATTAGAAGCTCTTCGGTCAAGAGGGTTTTGGCGCCGGCTTTCTCAATGCTCTTTTATCGATATTTCTCAATTACCTACATATTGCCTATCTCAAAAACCTCTTAACTTTTTTTTTAATTCTACTTTTGCACCATTATGAAAGACGCGCCTGTCAATGCATATGTTTCTCTTCGCACTGACCCCTTCTTTCGTGTTGTTCAGCGCTTACTCACGTTGGCAAACGGGTCCACTGCATGTTAGGCGTGTCAGCACAACATTGACACTCGGCTTTTCCCTTCCATCGGGTCCCTTGGAGGCTCTGCTTCGACCACTCGTCATCTAACGAGCGGAAATTTGCACCACAATTTGTGGCGTATTGCAAGAGCAGGCATAAGTGCAACAAGCAGGAGCCACCATATGGCCTTGAAAAACTTACAGCGATACACGCCAGCTTTTCCCTGGG
This sequence comes from Helicocarpus griseus UAMH5409, assembly GCA_002573585.1. Lineage (NCBI taxonomy): Eukaryota > Fungi > Ascomycota > Eurotiomycetes > Onygenales > Ajellomycetaceae > Helicocarpus > Helicocarpus griseus. The sequence continues at coordinate 194,521 of PDNB01000031.1, forward strand.
AATAGCCAAAGGATAAGTCAAGGTCAGAGCTTTGATTTTTCTGTTCCTACAGATATCCCCGCCGCGCCACATGCGGATGTGAAAATTTCTAAAACCCTTCTCTGTCACGCTCGTTATGCGATCACCTAGTTGGAGAAGTAAGAACAATATCTACACTGTATATGACTTCTATGCACACGTATCTCCGGCGCATGTCGACGCCAGCCATACCCCATGAAAGCCACTGGTATCAGGCATGACTCTTAGCGCTCAGTCCTTCCCATGATATCAACATATTACAGCCTTACAAGCATCTTTTTTTGACCATTTGCTGACCAGCCACGTCCTGTTCTACTCCCATTGCATCACACGCTTTAAGTAACGAGATTTAGAAAGGAAAGCTTGTTACGAAGATCCCTACTTATCGTACGCGCCACTCCATTTAATACCAATTCGCGATGAAGGTTCCGGCCCGGTATGTCTTCTCCCCGAGAGAAAGGTGGCTGTATTTATCGTTGACAGTGAGAGTGTGATGCGGGGTGGAGGGACCTTAATCCCCTCTAATATTGCCGAGTGTCGTCCAAAACCGAATGATTGTTTCGTTTGTGTTACATGGTTAATGTATTTGAGGTAGTACTGATATAAAGAATATCACTTCCTCTGGTCTGCGCACACGTTCCAAGTTTTGCTAAGCTTGAAGGAAAGATGTCACCTCCATATAGGGCTTTCTTTGCTCAGATCACTGGTCTATACACCATTCATTCATCGAAGCAGATTCATAAGCACATTTAACTCACATTTCATTTATGCTCAGGCTGGGCACATCACCGTCCGGCCACCTACTCTCTTAACTTGAACGCTGCCATCAGCCTAATAGGAGATCCTTTTTACGTTTGTGGAACCAAAGTTTGACTGGAGTTCCCTTGATTATACGAAGCATCAGTTTATCTAAAATTTGCGCAGTGGTAGAACGGCCATACTCATTACCACAGCCTGGGGCTCGAGTCGGTGTGTCACAGGGGACAAGAGGGGAAATTTTATGAAGCAGCGTACGGAATACATGCTCCTGCGTCAGGGTTTTGGAGAGGCGTGGGTGTCTGATTTTCATAAGAATTTCAACAGAATTGGTAACATGGATTCTTGACCCTATCTATGCATATACCTGTAACTCTATGGATACAATTTCTCCTTTCCTTGCTCCTCCTCTAGCCACTTCCTCGCCAACGAAGTTCTATGAGCTTTTCACCCATTCTAATTACCCCTAAAATCTCGGTTTTTGTGAGCACACGCTTATAAAACCCATAACCCGGCCAGGGACCTGAAATCCTGTCCACCAGTATCATCATGATACGTGCGACAAGGAGAAGGAAACCAGAAGTATCATGTTAATGCAGTATTTACTCTCGGGGGAGATATAAGTATGTACAAATATGATTTGGAACCGACTTGGCGTTTTCTGTTGCAATTTGTTCTGCTATTAGTACTAACAAGGGGCCGGAAGTCTTTCTACGATTTAGTCGAAGGGATAAATAACTAGCCCTCTAAACAATAGCATTTTTGTTAACTACAATTCGTTTAACTGTCTTTGAACTCCTTCTACCTGGGATTTGTGCAATTAATCATCCACTGTTGCTCCTCATTCTGGTACCTAGGTAGTACTGAGCTCTAGAGTCTTCTTTTGTATGTGTCATCTCAGGTCTAGATATACATTTTGTCTCACGTATAGAGAAGCATCCACGCAAGCTAGACATGATACTCATAAGCATACAATGGCACTCTCATGTGGCACGTCTCCGTGGCTAGTGACGTTTCAGATTCAATGTAGAAGATAATGTGAAAATGACAACCACATCCGCCTTCTTCATCCATGCATCATACTTTGTTTTCACTTTGTCCTTAGCTTCCACTTTATCCTTCCACGTGGAGGCCATGTGTTCGAAGGAGAAAGGGGCATGGTGGGTGAAGAGACATGGATTTTAGATTTCATTGCATGAGCAAAGCCAGTGCCATGTGCTGGGGGTTCGTTTTGGGATATTGTAAGCGAGACGTCTAATTATTTGCCCTCCTGGTTAATGTTTAGGGGGCTGAGACGACCAATTACAGAGCATGAATCCACCTCTTTCCTGTGAAAGAATGTATCGCTCATGCTCGACTGTGTAGGTGGGTGCGTCTAGTGTCGCCATGATGGTAAATTTATTTTTTCTGCGACGTAACCAGTTGAAGGTAGACGTTCATGGATGGCATATGCGTAGACGTGTTGACATGTCTACTTGGATGATGATGAAATGGACAATGCGAACGGGCGTATCTTCATGATATAAGGACTGACTTGACAAAAACGCGCAAAGAGTTAGAAATCACGAAGGCGCTAGAAGTAACAATGACATCCCCTTGACGTCTTAACTTCGATGACTGCAGTGCAGATTTCCGCTTTACCCTCATATGGACTCAGATGAGAAAGGAGCCCGGGAGTTAAATTTTCAAATCAGTCGAACTGATGCCCTTCATAATAAGCGTAGACTTGAGCATGTACGGAGTACATACATACTGAAACTAGGCTTCACAGGGTCACTAACCTCATGATATTCCCAATAACTAGTCGCAGTAATTTGATGATAGGGAAGCTGAAAGTTGGCAATTTGCCCCTTGATCAATTCTTCCAAACTTGAACCTGTCTTGAGTGCGTTGGCAGTTCGCAGCATGATCTTTTTGTTCCTAGGGGCATGCGCTAGAGCTCAGTAACTTGACCAATCAGTTTTACTAATTCTCAATTTGCGTTTGTCATTTAGGGCTCGCCGATTCCTTTCTTCGCTAGATGCCATCAGCCAGGTTAACATGGGCTCGGGTATTTTTACCATGAACCACGACCAGGAAAAGCAGCATCTTCCAGGTTGAACTGCGTATTTTGCGGAGACTTGACTCTATGCGGCAAGATCGCGATATGCGATTTTCATTTAATCGTGGTAGAAGGGCCAATCAAAATCTCGGGAAAGGACAAGTGTCGTCAATATTTATTGAACCACATAGTAGTGCCTCGATGTAAGTGCAGCGGCCGGCCGAAAGTATAGTTTCTCTAATATAGTTCAAAATTAAACGTTTGGTAAGTTGGCTACAGAAATGACGTGTGGTTGGTGGATAATTCGCCGTCCCTGTCGCTGATTGTTATTATTTCAATAAGAACGTCGGGAGACGGGGAGAATAAATGGAGAATAAATTGCGAAAAATGATTTCTGGACGGACGCATGGAGAACGACAAAAAGGGGGCCATAAGGGAGAAAAGGGTAAAATATACTAATGTTTTAGAAACGTCAGTTTCTGGTGAGGCTATTGGCGCGGCGCCCCTTTCTTCGCTCCCACTCCCTTTCTTCTTCTCTTTTTACATTAGTTTAGCGTAGAAGCTGAAAGTAAAGCAAGGGTTGCAGCTGCAGATCTTTGATAGTCCAGGAAGTTTTTGCACATTGGAGCCCTGCTTATGCAGGTGTCAGTTTGAGAGAGAGTTAGGGGCAGCATCACTTTGCGCACTGCGTCTTACGCAGGTATTGACTGACTGCTCCCTTCAATTTTAGATCCGCGAATCCTATAGACTCAACTGCCATCCCTATCCGGGGTTTCTCGAGCACGGGCTTGGCTGAGAAAGTTCTGAAACGTTCTATGAACTTTCCAGAAAGAGTCGATCCTGACCAACTATGAGTCGCAAAAGCATGGATGATGGAAGGAGTTCGGAATGGGCTGTACTAGTCAGTGACGGCCGCTGCCAAGAGTAACCGCGGCCAGTCTAAACTCTGCAGCTTGAAGGATAATTCGTCATTTGAAATGTTCTGGGAGTCCAGACTTGACTAGTTCGACCCCCTTTTTCCTTCTGGAAGGCTCATCGAAGAAGTTTAATTTCACTAGCTCAGGCGACGTCAGCGGAGGCTTTGGGTCTTCAAAACTTCCGGACACTCTGACAGGGGGCTTGTCAGCGCCATTAGCAGTTTTGGATAGGGTATATCGGGCGCATTATAGTATATCACGTATGAGCTGCGGCCTTGTTAAACATTCGGTCTGACGCAAGCAGAGTCAAACCAACGTATTGGCCGGCCCCCATTGATTTGAGATTTTTTCTATCATGGAATATACAGTTTAGTAAGTACAGCGGAGACAAGGGCAGGGGGAGGAAAATACAAGCTCTGCAAACCATCATTGTACCAGTTGGCAATCGTGAGAATCTTCATTATTTCTCTCTTGACAAATCCAACTCCATGGTGCCATTTTTCCGCTTTTTTTTTTTATCAGACACCGGTCGTCCTTTCAGGGAGGAAAGGTCCTTACCACCTCGAGCTATCTAGAATTCGAAAAGGGAGAGCCAATTATGATGTAAACGATTATCAAGCAATTAGGACATACTAGATATGCCCCTGGAAATGATGAATTATTTATATGGATTTAGGTCATGTTCGAAGAGCCATACGCACGAAAGTATTACCGCACGGTTTCAGCAGGGCGATGATTGAAACGCACCTCTCGACTCGTCGTGAAATTGGCATGGAGTAGATCTTTTCAGGATATCGAAAGAAGGAGAAAAGCGATACGAGTTGCTGATCAGGCCTAGGGGTACAGGTGGATGAATAAGCTGAAAATATCAATATTATGATTGAATATTATCCATAGAGAACCAAAAAAAAAAAAAAAAAAAAAAAA